>BLFK01000222.1:455893-459807 GCA_014634185.1 Astreopora myriophthalma | reverse complement strand
GGGGGGGGGGGGGAGTGAGGGTAACCCTGCGATTGATTAGCATCCCATCGTGGGGTGAGGGATACGGATACTCATATACCGAAGCTACTGAAAGCAGGATAAGCCCAGTCCATGGGCAACTTAACCTTGTGCATATGTTGTCTGAATTCTTAAGGGTAAATTTTTATTTCCCGTCAGAATTGGAAGCCTTGGGAGATGACCTTGCCCTTGATGAAGACACATCTTACTTAGATGAAGTTCCTGCTCCATCAGACACCGTCCCTGGGGAAACAGATACAGGAGGAACACGAACACAGGTATGGGAAAGTTAAGCAATGTTTATTGAATCACGTAATTATTGGAGCTTAATGTGCTGTAGAGAGCAAACAAATCCGTTTTGTTACAGCTGCAGTGCATGTGAACTCTCTTTAAAGCCTCTTGTCCTTTATCAAGTAGCTTGGAAATTTTGTTGTTATTATATCTCTTAGATACTACTTTGGCTATGATTTTCCAATTTAGCAGTGCGACCTTCTTCGATTTCCAGATACCACGTAGCTGTTTACAACCTCTAATTTCATTGGATTCGTTTAGGACGCAGCTTTACTGTTTTTAGGGTTAGGGTTCATTATCATTGTTTCTGTTGTTTCTTTGAATGCTTCTATTGTTTTCTGAGCCAATCGCGTGGGCTGTTGTAATAGCTGCGTACTGACCCGTGATTTCCCGCTCAATTCAATTACCACGAGATATCACAATCATCCTACTAAGCTCGTTTTAAACGCGGTCCGTACTGTTAAGTTACAGCACCTTATTTTTTCCACTTCCACAAAGTGAATCCGCTAAAGTCAAATTAAATGTTTTGGTTTTTGTGGAGAGGGGTGGGGGACCAGAGTACCTGGTAAAAAACCTAATGGAGTAGAGGACAAAACTAACAAAGTCAGCCCACATATGAAGTCGAGTCTGGCAATCTAACCTGGGGCACATTAGTGGCAGGTCAGTGCTCTCACAAGTACAGGTGTATGCCAACCATGCTGTTGAGATTCACGTGACTACTTGGCCCACAATGCTGCGCGGGCAAAAAATTAGGGTGTTTGTGCTCGAAAGTAAAGTTACGTTTTTGGGTTGAACCTCAGCGACCTAAATCCATTTATTTTTCCTCCGAACACGTGCAGTCTATCGTTCTCTATCACACAGTGGTCATTACGGCTACTGACAATTGCTCATTGCTTTTTATTTTTTTAGGATGGTGTGCAAGTAGATGAATTTGGTCTTCCAGTACTGGCCAAAAATTAAATGTTGCGTTGAAATATTCCAGTTTTATCTTTGTTAAACAATAGATTCCTTTCATAAATGTTACTTTGGTGTCAAAATTTTGTAAAGTCAGTTGTGAAATAATTAGTTGCGATTGTTCATTCTATAATATTCCGTAAAAATACGCCACATTCGTATTCTCACGGTTGCACTGAAACGAGCATGGAATAGAGGCGGATGCCGGGGGATTCTTTCCTGATGCAATTATTTCCCCCGCATGAGCCTCCATTGTATGCTCGTTCCAGTCCAATCCTGAGAATACGAATAAGGTCTATTGGAATATACACGTAATACTGGGGATTCGCTTCCCAGGCAGTAGAAGACTGACTTATAAAGGGATAGGTTGGGCGCTTAAAGGATATAAAAAGTCCTTGTTGGTACAAGTGGATAAGGTAATGAGTGAAACTAAATAAGGATTAAAACGAGCATACGGAGTATGTCATCGAACAAGAAGTCGAATAATAAAGTCACAGGTTACGTCAGGAACCCATAACCCGAAGCCAGCAAAGATATTGTACCCTTGAGTCAACCTTGTCCCTTATCGTTTTATTTTTAGAATTGCCATATTTGCGGTGACTCTTGAATTTGCCGCGAAAACTATCTTGTTTTGAAATACCCTCGTGTGGCTGCATGTGTCGCGGCGTTTAACAGTGGACGCCCAAAAGTCTCTTTTGATTGGCTTTATGCCAACACCTGCAAAAAACTTCTAAAAGTAAAAATATACGGCACAGGGTTGACTTAAAGGGAGGATAGAGGCTCCATGTAATGAGCTCCTGGTCACGTAGCAACAATTGTTTTAACTGAAACCCGAGGCTGATATCCATCCAATCCAAAGCGCAATTCAGGCTTGTGGCTCTCGGACTGTTGATTGCAGTTGGCCGCGAAATACTTAACCGTTTTCGACCTTTTTGACCTTTTTTACATTAATGTTTAAATTTCTGTGACCCCACCACAGAAGGTCACGCAATGTTTGTTCCTGGGCGGTCCGTTCGAAAAAGCAGAAGTTACCTAGCTTTCGTGAAGGATGTGTCTTCGGTTTGTTCAGCGCTAGAACAGAAAATTTTAGCGTCATGGCAACGTGACGTCACACTTAACAACTCTAGCCGTGTGATGTGCATGGGAGCTCAGAACTCGGGCGGGATTGTTTAGGAGAAGGGAGAGGGCGAGGCAAGTATAACTGTATCGTATAATTGTGCTAAGGAGTATTACGTGCATTGTGGCTTATAGGACACTAGAACGTTATTGGATGTGAACAAAACTTTCGAAATGTAAATTATTTGTTTCATCAACAATCTTGCCACATGCCTTTTTGACTTCGTTTGCTTGAAACAGTTTTCTAACCCTGCCTTCTTTCTGCTTGGTGATGTAAACATGTCCAATAAGGGTGCAATTTTCAGTGAGTTTTTCTTGGCTGTGAATCTCTATAAGTCACCGAGTTAATGTACGTTACTGTTCGCTGTAACTTCAATTTGCGTTGTCCCTAATGCAGTCTCCTACAATGTGCAATCGCTTACTTGCCCTGTAAGCGTTAGTTTCGTGAAACATCAGTTAAAGCGACCGCATCCAGAAAGTGCCTCTTAATGGGCTCATAGTTTAATAGCACTAACTGTGACGGGCTGTAGTCATGGTTCCCTAGTTCTGATATTTTTTCCTTTCTTCAGAGTTGTTTTGCAATGTCATAGATATTACACTAAAAAGTACATATTGGGGGGGCATTGCATTGTTGCTATTATGACGCCTACAGCAAAATAGAGGCAACAACGTGTACAAATACTGGCAGATACAGATGCGCTTTATCACCAACAGGGCGCCGAATGGCACGTGTGTTTACAAGGATTGTAAATATTGAAATTTAAAAAAAAAAACACATTTTCACTACTTAGTAAGTTATAAATGACTCTAATATAGGGCGACCTTTGTTTACATCTTTTTCCCGCATTACCATATCCTGATCATTCTCTGATCAAGCTGTTAAAATAATAACACCGGATATTGAACGAGCATAGCAATATTAGTAGCGTCCAAAAATTTGAGCCAGGTATACCGAATAGTTTCGGCGAAATTCTCCATAAAATTTTACAGATGTACTTATTAACATTTTTGCCACCCAGAAATTTTGCACTTTTAGGTGGTCGACATTTTCTTACATATTTCTTGCAAAAAGTGAAAATTGTACAGAAATCTCGGGTTTACCAGCTCTTTCAACCTTTGAGCTTAATTTGTATGTACGGCGAGTTTTTTGAAGGGTTAAGTCGTATGATAATAGACAAATTAAAATGTAAACAATAACGTCAGCGAAGATTGCCCAAAAGGCGATACCGTTATGCATCAGTCAATTGAAACCCCGGCCCCCCGACCCCCGGGACATAGCGGGGAATTTAACGCACTTTTAACGGCGTGTTGGCCCCGGTGGGCGGTGGATTTAACAGCACGCGATCACCTAAAGCGGGGGACTTAACATGGAGGACTAAACAGCAAAACCTTCAATCTGTTAAAACAATCTAATACGGTAAATCTGTCATCTAAGGACTGAAATGAGTGAAATTCACCTCTGTTTTCATAGTAACCAAGATAGTAACCACCTGTTCTCTGCAAATTATAGGTTATTGCATGGAGGTAGCTTTGGT
>BLFK01000222.1:443393-450893 GCA_014634185.1 Astreopora myriophthalma | reverse complement strand
TTGAACTTTATTTTATATCTGAAAACTAGCTGGTGTCTCGTTGCAGACTTTGGAGTGTGTCAGATTTCAAATTGTAACTATCGCGCCTTGCACTGGGACTAGTGTATATTTTCAGCAGCTTGAAGCCCCGCATATTCATTACAACGTGTGCTCTTGGATAGGCCATATTATTATTGTTTTTGTCTGTAGTTTTTCCGCGAACCGAGATCAATCACACTTTGGGGAGTGTTGTGTCCTAAGGGCTGTTTTCTAAAGACTCTTCATTTCAAGGAAAGAGTGACTTAAGTGATGAGTAATGGTAGATGTCAATCGCTGGACTTTTTGTGCCTCTTTTTAATCGGTTACACTGATTACCACCCAACGAGATGCTTTGGTTAAATATCTGTTCCGAAGAGTCAAATCGTCCAAGGTTTTCGGATTCTACGTTGTAAAAAAGCTATCTAGGTTTCTTGACCGAAACATCACCTAAAAGAGGGAAAAGTGGTCCCTTACGTTTCAGATGGGCTAGTTTTTGCAATTTTGACACTCAAAAAGGTCAACTAGCATTTTCGGAAAGCAAATAATTCCCTGGGAAATTCGTGGAAGGGAACTTTCAGCTAGAAATTTCTGAAACGGAGATTTTATTCTGTCAAAGTTTCGGGCACTTCAATTTTCAGCTACGAAATCCGAACAGATGAAATTCTTCTAGCTCAGGGATAAAAACATAAAGACAAACTTTTTCTTCCCTTGAAGCTCCTTGTATGGAGATTATACTGATTGATTTTTACCGTGCTAGAGTACATTGTTTATGAATTATTAATAAAGTAGTAAAGTACCAAAAATAAGCCTGGAATTTCTTGGCCAACAAAGGGTTAAACGGTCTTTATTCATTACAAGGATCTTAGAACTGTCCCCCTGAGGCTTGTAGTTGAATTTGCTCGTTGGGTACCCCTGTTATTTTCTACGCTTTTCAACAGGACATAGCCTGGAGCTCGTGACCATCTGACATAATCTCTTTACTAAAACTTATCGCACTCCTTAAACTGGATTCCCTTCCGGCTCTCGTCAAAAATTAACGTTCTTGTTGTGGAGCTCGAGAAGAACCACAGTAGGCGTCATTGCTTCTTAGTTGATTAATTGCCTTGATTAGCTTTTCATATTTTGCCTTTGGTAAATGTTATATTGAATGCTCAATGAATTGTTATCTTTGTAAGAGGTCAGTTATATCGAGGGAGTGATCTCTACAAGGCAGAACTCTCCAGCTCAATTTGTCAGTCAACTGGTCAAAAAGAACATTAACAAATTAAACTCAGGAGTCATATCACTATCTCGATAATTAACAATTAAACCTTTCGCCCGCAAGGGCTACGGGTCAATAGCCCATGAGGGGAAGCCGAATGGGCTACTGACCCGTGGCCCTTGAGGGCGAAGGGTCTAATTATTTTATCATCACCCAACTAGTCGGACAGAAAAGGCAACAAAAAAGTTAGCAAATGCAAGTTGAAGAAATATTTATTTGGGAATAAAACGAAAGAAAGCGTCATGCTTTTCGCTACTCGAGGACTATTACTAATAGTTCTCTAGTAGCGTAGCCAATGAAAACGCAGGATTTGCATTAGCCCACTAGTTGGGTGATACTAAAGCAAAATAGTCCAGGTGAGTGTAGTCTTGAGAAGGATTGTTAATGATGACACTGACTGACGTTTGGACAACCTGAACTTAAGTCATTTTTCAGAGACAAGTAAGTCTTAAGCGGCAAGAGTCAGTCAGGGGAGCAGGGTTGCTATAGTGGTGAGAGCGCACGTCTTCCACAAATGTGTTCCGGGTTCGATTCCCCGGCCTGGACTCGGCGCCGGTCATGCGTGGGCTAAGTTCGATCTACTTATTCTAAAAGCCTGGTCTTTTAAAATGTTTTCAAGATAAGAAAAGGTAACATTATCACAAGATTTTCCCCCTCTTCTCAAAGTCAACATTTGATTAGATCTAATTTTGTTTGCTTGATTTGATTTGATTTGATTTGATTTGCTCGGCTATAAAAACTGAGACTTAATAAAGTTATGATCATCAACTGTGTTCTTGCCAAAGTTTTGCTTCCTTCAAGTTAAGCTTCACTAGGGCCGGGAACGTCCTTAGAGGAGCACGCTCAGCCACAGTGCTTTGCGCGCCGTTGTTGTTATTATCCGGGAAACTCGGCAGGTTGCTGCTTTTCAGAAAACGATGAAAATTCTCTTCTTTCGGACAATTTTCTGCCGTTCGCTGTAAACGCGAATCTTAATCTCTCTACTACCTCTCTAAGATTCGCGTTTATAGCAAACGGCAAACGGCAGGATGAAACTGATTTGCCGTTTGCCAGAAATCAATCAACCTTATTTGATTTAAGCTTATTTCTTGGCTGTCAATCACCGGAACAAACCTCTGAGAGCAATGAAATCCAGGAGAGGGTGAAATTCCATGAATGCCACCGAGATCACTAAACTTTACTGAAGTTTAGTGATTTCGTGACTTATTGATGTCTTGTTTGTCTTCTCTTTTATTCAGACATTTCCAATTGCGACGCAGACATCAACTTTTTTGCGGAGCGCCATGATGCAGATACTAGACAGTGGCTGTTTGACGATTTTAACAACTGGTTCAGGGATCCTGGCAACTCCAGAGCTTATGTTTTGCTGGGCGATGCAGGAGTCGGCAAAAGTGTCATGGCGGCAGCCTTAGCACAACGCACAAGGAAAGCAGGACACTTGGGTACGGCTTATTTTTGCCGTCATAACGATGGCACAAGAAATAATCCCAGGTATCTTGTTGGGACTGTAGCTTGTCAACTTTGTCAGCACAATAGCGAGTACCGTACTCTAGTGGGAGGAGAGAGTGGTGTAAGAACTATGTTGTCCAATTCTGCACTAGGCGTGAATGAGTTGTTTACCAAATTGTTGCAAGAGCCGTTAGGGAAGTGCAGTGCGTGTAACCAAAGAAGGTTAGTCATTATTGACGCTCTGGATGAGACGAATTACCAGTCCAGGGATGATTTCCTTGACCTTTTGATGGATCGTTTTCCCTTGCTTCCAAAATGTTTTTTTTTTTATCACCAGTCGCCCCGAGGACACTGTACAATTTAGATTAAAAAGATACAATCCATGCATTAAGATCTGTGCGGGAAACGGAGAGCACGCTGACGTGTACCGGCAACACGAGCAGGAAATACAACGATATTTGGAAAAGAGACTAACTAGTTCCCGTCTTCCGTACTCCGTTGAAGTCATAACCGCAAAGTGTAAAGGACTGTTCCTGTATGCGTATTACATCGTTCAAGTTCTCCGTGATACAGCACTTTCAGGTAGGAAAGTTCAGCTCGATAATCTTTTTCCGGGAGATATTGACAGTTTTTTCCGGGCGAATTTCCAGCGAGTTCTTTTCAAGGTGGGACCAGATCTTTATAAGAAGTTGTTTGGCTGTGTTGTAGCGGCCCCGTCTCCGCTGCCTGTGTCATTTATTTCGTTCATTCTGGAAAAAGAGAGCTCAGGTCTTGATGAGCAAGAAGTAATCGATGCTGTTTCACAATTTGTGGTTCTGCGAACTTCTGATAACACGTTTACGTTTTTACACAATCTTATCCCTTCATGGTTAACGGACGAAAACAAGTCCTCTCGAAAACTTTTTATTGACAAGTTCAAGGCAGGTAAGAACTTCAAGGATGTAATCCTTAACTTTCTGCCAGCGGTGGTCAGTGACCAATCAGAGGAAACATTCCCCATCAAACGTGATATAGTCGACTACTTGTTGCGTGTGAGCGTTCGCTTTCTGTGCAGCTACGATGAGAAGGATACGCTGATGACCGTTTTCAGGTGTTTGACAAATTATCAATTTATCGAGAAAAGGGTAAAGAACAACCGAATTGAAATTTACTCTGTTGTCAACGATTTAAAGCTTTCTACACACCGCCGTTCCCTTGGTGACACTGAAAAAGGAATTCTTCAGGGGATCTGCGCAGCTCTAGAAAGCAATGTTTACGTCCTTTTGGAATGCCCTCATCTTTTGCCGTCATGTCTGCGAAATATCTCTGAAGCAACCCAAGGGAAACTTGTAGTTTCTGATGATCTTTCAATCACTTGCAGGAGGTTTTATCCTGTCTTTGGTAATCGTGGGAGTTGCCGTTTTGCTCTATCTCCTGACAAAAAGCTTATCGCTGTAGGAGAAGAGAAGAGAATCTGTTTGTTTGATGCATGTTTGTTCAGAAGGCTGCTAGGTCCTGTAGAAATCTCAATGGAAGTAAATCATCTGACGTTTTCCCCTGACGGCAAATTTCTGTTATTTGGAAGGCTTGATATGGGGTTGTCTGTGGAGCGAGGATGTGTCCAGGATTTTACTCTCTCCTCAGGCGAGAACATCAACGAATATGAATGGGGCTTATTTCTTGAAGATGGTCACTTTCTTACGAGGAAACAGCGTTATTTTAAAAGGCATACACCGTCTTGTTTGGCTTACACCTTTTGTTTGTGGGCTACGCTGGAGCTTCGTCAGATCCAAGACAACGGAATGGTTTGCTCGTCCAATCCTCAAAACCTCCTCAAAGTTCTGCAAAGCTTTCTCACTAGTAGGAATCCTTGGTTAAGCGAGGGCTTGAAAGAAGCGCTTCGGGATGTTTTAATTCTTTTTGAAGAAAAGAGAGTCGATGATGGGTACTTAACTGTGCAACAAAAATTGTCTTTACTTCTGGGTCTTATGCGTCAATCTAAGGCGTCTTATTATGAAGGGTGTTGTATATATTGTAGGCGTAAATTTTACGTTGACAACCAGCAATGGGGCCTGGAAGTTGTTCTTCAGCTTATCGTCGATATGTATTCTGACATATTTCTATACCAGCTTTGGTGGACCCAGCTCTGGTGGACCCAGCTTTGGTGGACCCAGCTTTGGTGGACCCCAATGTATTTCGGACGTATCGTTTCCCTCTTTGGTTTCCACCACTGCACCGACAGAGCTCTTCAAGCCTTTTCTTCTTTGGAGGCCTAGGCAATCACCAAGTCGAAAAAGGATCGCGGCTAAGAGACCGGCGACAAGTGATATTGTGTTAGTTAAGAACATAACCGAAGCTAATGAATTCTCATGTTCCTCAGAGTATGTTCATCTTATCGAAAAGGTGACGGACTATGCTTTCACTTTCAGTAGTGATGTTCTTGTTTACGTCCATTCCACTCCAACTAATCAGTTTCTTCGGGCGCTCTCTCTTGAGACTGGTACGATTCTATCATGTGTGTCAGGATGCGAACTATTGTATCGCCCTTCAAATCACGCATTTGGATTCGTTTTTCGTGCGGAAGACGAGGAAAAGATTGTGTTCTTCAATGATTTCCCAATCGGAAGCCTAGGAAAGTACTTTACATTTCCGGTAGGCTTTTGGAATCGGAAACCTGTTGGGGTAGCAGCCCCTTTAACGTGTGACATAATAGTTCTTTTTTCTGATTCGTTGCTATCCGTTGGGAAAACCAAAGATAATGGATCCATTACATTCCTTGACACTTCTTTATCAAGGAGCCGATTGCCTTACATCGAGAACTGTGCGCTCTCAAGGGAGGGGAACTTAATTGCCATTTCGCAAAATGCCAAGATATCGCTGTTATCTAAAGAAATGCATCATTTTTCAGGAATCACAAGTTACCGCATCGTGCGTCAAGAATCAGAAAATACCAAATGCAACGTTTCCCATTTGGTGTTTTCACTTGACAGCACGCTTCTCCTTTATTGCGTTGAAAGGAGTGATAAGTACGCGAGAGTATGTTTGTGGAGTGTTGGTAGGAAGAAGCTGTCATCGCGTTTTTCTGCTGCATACCTTCTGTCCGTACACTGCCTTTGTTTGTCGTCTGACAATTCAAAAGTAGTACTTTGCGGCGAGTTGCAAGTTGAAATTTGGGAGCGTGTTATGTCTTCCTGTCGCCTGTTGAAAAAAGTCGATGTGTTCTTGTATGAAAACTTTAATCACTGCACAGTTTCATCTTGCAATACGTCACTAGCTTGTTGCGTTGCAGATCGTATTTACCTCTACCCAATCTGCACTTCCACTGAACAATCCTTTCGGCAACTACCTCGCGATCATTTGGGACAAATCCAGTGTTGTCGGTTTTTGAGAGGTGTCCGTTAGTTGATTTCCTATGGCGTCGATGGTGCAGTGTTCCTGTGGGATTTGGATGAATGGAGAGCTGTAGGATATGCAAGAATTGCCGAAGGACTGGAAAACATTGTAGACGTGACTGTTTCTCCTAGAGCCGACGAAGTTGTTTTCTTATCTTCTCTTAGCACAATCGTCACGGTAAAACTCGATGGACTGAATTTTTTAGAAATGCTGTTATTGGCTGTAGCAGAAAGTGAAGGTTTCCCTTGCGAAGCGAAATGTGGACGGCCACAGGAGGAAGCTATGGGAAAGTTTGAAAGCTGCAGAACTTTTCCTGGTCGTGAAGAATTAATTGTTAATCAGGTTAAATTGGATGAATTGTGCCGAGAAGAGATGGAATTTTTGTCGCCGTCGGATGGTAGTGAAGATGATGACGAAGAAGAATCACAAGAAGGCTTGTAATAATCGGACGGTCGACATCTTCAGGCCATGCATTCGAAAAAGCTAATACAATTGTTGCCCGCAAGACTATATCTTGAGTAGTGGTGAATGTGGGTTAAATTGAGCCGGCTGGTCCTCGTCGTTACTCCAGGAAGCCAGTACTCATTTAAGTGGTATACTGTTATGTAAAATTATTATACATTGCGGTCCCAATCCCTACTGTGTGAGCTTCAGATAATTCTTGATATCTTGTCACCGGCTGAGGCTGATAACTCTTACCGAAAGCTTGATTGTTCTGGATATCACGTAAAACCGAATTCCGTAATTGTTTATTATGTTGAAGTGAATTACGGCTAGAGAACAAATAGATGTTGTTGTTGATGTTGTTTGTTGTCATTCTGACGTCTGTGCACTTGTGGAATTGAGTGCTAATCCCTAACAATTAGAGCGCCATAAAAATAAAACCAAAGCAATTATTTTTGGCTAACTGTAACACAGTCAAACACAGGTGACCCAAGCTCAAAAATAAGAAAACGGCTTTGTGTTACAGCGGCCGAATTAGAAGGCTTTGTATGGGAAAGAAATTGGGTTACTTTTGAAAGACCGAAATCACCAATGTTTCACGATAAAATCAACTTAACATTACTAAATATTGTATCCAGTCCTTGCTGTCTGTCTCCCTCTCGGGTCGATCTGAGTTGATTTCGGCAAGTTCTCTACCTCAGCGTCTCTACTGCTGAGGTAGAATGTTACCGCCGAGTTAATTTTCGTATCGTAAACGATGAAAAGGGGCGTGACTGAAAAGTGTATAGTTATTGTCTGATTGTACCTTTTTTACAAAAGTCGTTAATTTAAAATCCTCTTCTTTTTTTCCAGTGATGTGTCGTTTTTCTGCCTTTAAATCTTAACAATTAAAAAAAAAACCGACAAAAAGTCTAGTAGGCATATGAGTCTTGAGGACTACTCAGTCAAGTTATAAC
>BLFK01000222.1:430893-440893 GCA_014634185.1 Astreopora myriophthalma | reverse complement strand
AGCGCATTCCTTTGTATATATTTTCCACGAGGCCGTTGACATTTTTCTTTACGTATTGACTTTGGTCTTTGATTCTCAGAGATGTTGACAAAATTTCCTTGTTGTGACGTGGCCCTAACCTTCTACATGACCTTTTCACGGCTATAATAAATTGTGACGAAAATAAAGATTATTTTAGATCGAAAGACGCGTCAGTTCACTTGATTTGTGCAGTTGGAAACGATGAATGAACAGAGAAGCGCGCGCATCACCGGATGTAATGATCACTTCCGCTGCGCCAGCTTTGGCTTGTTGGCTTTATTTTTGTTGTTGGTGCCATATAATAGACAACTTAATAACCTCGGCCTACCGTATTGACCTCGCTATCGCTCGGTCAATACGGCAAGGCTTCAGTTTGAGATTTCCCCGTAACGACCTCACTCTCGGTTATTAAGTAGTTATTAACCAAAGTCTCTCCTTCATAATAACTGGCAGAGACTCCAAAAGACTGAAAGACCTTGAACCTTAGGGTCTAATGTGTCCACTCTTCTGAACTGATTTTTCTTCTAGCCTTTCTTCTAGCCTAATCTTTTGAAAAAGATTTTACTTCAGTTCTGTAGATTAACTTGAAGTAAAAGGGAATTGTCATTTTGATCATTAGAAACAAGTGCTAGCAGTTCCCTGTTGTAGTCTCCCCAATATTTCTCTTCTCCATAAACCAAGATGGTGGTTAGATATCGCGCGCTCCCCCCAAAATACACCTATACACCGAAGGCTCGGAACTTGTCCGTCACAAGCAAGTCTGAACAATTGGAGAGCACGTCAGTTTATTAAGCGACTGCTGCCAATTCTACCATATTCCCAACAACATTTTGTTCAACGTTATCTAAGGATCTCACTCTACTGAGCGCAACATCCTTACTGTCAAAGTCGATTTCAAAGTTAACTGTTCCAGAAGAAAGCGCGCGAGAGCCCAGTCCAAAAGGCCCACTTAGCTCTACTTCCTGTTTCCATCGGCACCAAGAACAACACGAGCAAAAGATTCGTGAAAAGATCGCGGAGAAACCTCGACGGTAACTCTGGTTAAAGGCGAAATAGGTGAAAAAATTCAGGGTGCCATTACAGTGGACTAAGAACTGAGATGCAAAGCGAAAGTTCTTTGAAAGACAGGCTCGCCCGTCACTACAGAGATCAATTGATAAATACACGACAAACGGCGACATTGATAAGAAGAACACCGCTACAATGACCAAAGACATCTTCAATATGTTCCGATTTCTTCTCTCCCGGCTGAAACGCACGACTAGATTCCTCACTCCGTAAAACGTTTGTCGTCGAAGCTTTTTCACTATCAACGAGTACAATGTTGTTATCACTCCTAAAGGTATTATGAATATGAGGATTATCATCAACAGAAAGACAATCTTTGTTACAGGGCGTGGCCAACCAACGAAACAATACGTATTACCACCAACAGTCCTAATCTTGAAACCGTAGAGATAAGGGAGGTGTATTAGCGCTGATGTGAACCATATCAATGAAATGACGTATTTCATTCTTGGCTTGATCCGCGCTGCTTTTAATGGAAACCACACAGCATAAAAACGGTCCACAGAAATAGCGACCAAACTTTGAACGGACACCGCGGTTGAGATGTCTTGGAAGAATGCAGTGAGCTTGCAAAGGGCCTCCCCGAAAGCTCCATCGATTAACCATCGAAGATTGCCGAAGAGTATTTCGACGCTAGCTCGAGGCATGGCGAAGACGGGAACAAGAAGATCGGACACTGCCATGTTTACGATGAGCAAATTCGTGGTTGTCTTCATTTTGTCATCTCGACAGACGACCGTTATGATCAACGTATTTCCCAGAAGGGAAAAGGCAAGTAGCAGAGCGTAAGTCAGTACCTTGAAGATTTTAACTGCAAGGGGATCTTCGGTGATGATACAGGTTGAGATCGGATCATTCAGCTCGGTCGTGTTGTTCGCGTTCATAACTTCTCATACACCCACTGGACAAGTTGTTGAAAAATGCCACTAATAAATCGAAATAAAATGAAATCACAAACGATTACCAATACCCTCTTTCTCTTTTGACTAGAGACCTGTTGACTGGGAATAGTCAAGCTCTCATTGACCATTACTGATTTTACGAACTAAACTATGGAGACCGTGCGGGCACAAGAATTGAAAAACGTTTTGTCTTTACCCTTGCACCCGAAAAATTGGACCTAGTGTCACTTACATGAATCGGATGGACCCTTCCCTTCACCACCCACCCCTCTCCCCACCCCCCTCGGGAAGGGGAAGCCAGTGCACTAAATGTTTCCTTTGGTTGCGCGGCAAAAGAATGAAACGTGAGGAGAGGCTAGTCGATCGAGTCGCACTCCTCTCGTCTCCCTGGATCTCTAAATTTGGCTGTCATATGATACCAACGCGCTAAAAACTGAGAAAAGCCTCTCTGCCCCTAATCATCAACATTTCCTTTGGAAAGGAAAAGACTTGACCTTTGCCGAGGAAAAATATTTGTCTCCGGGCCACCATAAAGCTATCTTCATTGAAGATATGTCTGTGCCACAGAGAGAGTCTCGCTTGATACAGCGACAATGAGGAAACCGATACCTGACGACGGTTCTGTAATGTCTGAAACAATAACAAATGAGAAACACTTTCTGACAGCGAAAACTAACATTTCAAAAATCAGCATAGCCCATCATACTTTTGGCGCATGCCAGGTGAGCTTGCGATCGGCCTCTGAACTGAATATTTATTCTCGCCAAAGATCAAAGAACAACTTTTGGTGTCCTTCAGTGATGGTTACGCTTAGGCCTGGCTTTCTTTTGGTCGTTTAAAATCTTTTTTTCGGGAGGAACCGAACGAATTCAGTTAAATGCGTACTTTGCAGACCAAACGCAACCAGATAACTGGGCTCTTGATTTTCCCGAGCACTTTAACTAGTATTTACAGAACTGATTACTGGAATATTGTAATTCATTCAAGTACGTGAAAAGTTACCTTGAATTCGGTTAAATTACGACAGGCAAAACCTGGTTGAAAGCAGTTGAAAGCCGTGCACCTACCGTGAGGTACCTCTTCGTAGGTATGATAACTTTCTCGGTGCGCTTGGCCAAGACGCCGTGTTTAACTTAAGTCAGTCAAACGTCTGAAGAAACTCGGTGTTTCCTGGTTAATTGTGACGCAAATGGCGTTTTACGCAATTAGACAAACGAACCCATCAACACAGATTTCATAAGACCGGCGGCAAGTGGTTTAGTTGTTTTTTTAACTCAGCGGATGCCTGTGCATGCACGAATTAAAAATTTTATCCATCAACGCAAAGTTTCGGTTCTCACATTCTTCTCTGAATAAATTTTGAGTGATTACGCCCATGATTGATAAATTTTCCCTCTTCTCTCGATGTCCCGTTTCCGGCCCTCACCAGGACATAGTAGACTGATAACCGAGTTAAATTTTACGCTTCAGCTGACAACAGAGAGGAGACGAGCGTTCTCTGCTGTGTTTGATGAAAAAACATGAAGTATAAAAGCATGGAAACCGATCCTCGTAGTCAATTCGAGTCAAAAACAACAACAACAAAAAAGAAGACAGATGAACTCTATTTAGAAGTTCGCAAGTGGATGGATAGCTCGGTCTGTTGTTGGCTAAATGTGAAAACCCACTCTTCTGTTTTGGTTTCTTTTCTTTTCTTTTTTTTTTTTTTGGTTAATATTTTTTTCAGTGAAAATTCCCACATACAAATCGTTACACTCGTGAGACGTTGATCCTCGCTATCGAGGTCTCGCTATGCTTAACCTGCATGTGTAAATCGAAACTTGATCGAGAGCCAAAAAGATAGATCTGTGTTTGGGGAAATTGAAAACGCAAAGAAAGTACTTTTGAAGAAAACAAAAGAACTACTCACCTCAAAAACTTGTTACATGTATTTTTGCTTTCACGAGGACGCTCTTTTCTCGTTGCAGATTTTCTAATAGACAGCCCCAGGAACTTCGTAAGATGTTATAATAATGGAATCAGATATTCGTAGAGTTTCTACCAGCTTAAAGGAACTTCACTGTCTATATCTGTCTGGGAGACTGAAATTCTACGTGTTCTTAACACGAAGAATGGGTGAAAATTAACAAATGCAATCAGCGTCTTAACTTGAATATTTCGCGAGCCAAACCACAAATCTTGGCACAAGTAGTCAAGCTGGATAGCTTTGAAAAGAAAGCACTTTGCAAATTGTTTGCTTGCGAATTGTTCTCAGTGTCACCAATTAAGCCACACGGCATTAAAACGTCACAAATTCACCATTCTTTCGCAAGTCTACAAAGGCGGTACACGATCCAAAATTTAATTAAACTGTTAAGATGCTTCTTCAAACAGCAGTATTCCAAAACAGCACCTCCGTCGTCTTGGAGACGATATCCTCCTCACGTACAGAAGAAACTTTGATCGCTTGCCGTTTTATGAAGTATATAATAAGCCTGATCTTCTGGTTGTTCCGTTCAGTTCTGTGGCTTGCATTTGCTTATCGCGCCAATCAAAGCCGCGAACCGGACCAATCTAGAAATGTGGTTGTCACTCGCTAACTTTGAAGGTCCGAAAGTTGTTAACCTTTGATCGGGGAAGTATTCAGTTCTTCCGATGATAACTCTATTTTTTTACGGCTCATTAAGATGAAGTGCTTAGAATTTAAGGAGGGACAAATTTTGTGCGCATTAGTACCCTGGGACATTTTTAAAGGCATGTTTACATTACCTAGAAAATGCCAAAAAACTGTCACCATTTTATTGGAATAAATGGCCTATTACAGAGGAAAGGGATATTGTGTACTTGAAAGATACAAGAGTAGGCTGTGTAATCGGACATTTGTGACATGCCGGACCAAAACGTCATTACTTTGAGTTGAAGTGGCAGCTGACCAGTCGAAATTTTACGTCAGAAGCTGACACAGAAGGAGCTTTTAACACTGATACTATAAAATCGCTCAGCTTTGTTATAAATTTGACTCTCGAAGCGTAGCCTATGAAACAAAAGCTCGACGAGCACTTTCACGATCAAATACTAGTCCAAGGCTTCACCTGCTAGCTAAAAATGGAGAACTAACTTATTGGATTATATTCAGTTTTAGTGCAATCCTGTATTAAGGAAGTAATCCAAAACAATTCAGTACCAAGTCTACCAAGGACAGATTAATCAAGTTAGACCTGCTCCCTTTATCCTATGACAGAGAACTGAAAGACTTGTTATTTTTTTACAAATGTCTATACAACTATATTGACCTTAATGTACACTGTTTTGTTGACTTTATCTCCCATGGCCGTACCAGACTTAGTAATTCTCTCAACCTAAAAACACCTATTTGTAGAACTAGTACTTTTCAGGCCTCATAATTTAATCGCATTGTTAAACTCTGGAACCTTACTTGCTCCGTCTTACCATCCACTAGCTTTGACAACCCAGGTTCGAACAGGGAATCTGTCCGCAATGTAATGCTAGACCGTTTAAAAAACACATATGACATTCATTGGCCCTGCACGTGGACACTAGCCAGTACGTACTCGTGCCATTAAGTTGAAATTATTTATTCAGTATTTTTGTAATTTTCTATTTTATAGTGTTTTTTTAATTCATAAGGGCGGCGCCACGTATGGGACTTTACGTCCCGTTCGCGCCTTCCCTTTTGGGTGCAGTTTTTTCTAAGTTTTTTTTTTCTGTTTTCTATTTTTTATGTACTTTTGTCTTGTTTAAATATTTATCTGATATGCCCAATAAAGTCGTTAAAAAATATATTAATAATAAAAAAATAACTCAATTATAGTGCATTGAGACAATGTGCTTTATGCATCAGTCCATTGAAACCATGGGTCCCCTGATCCCCGGGACATAGCGGGGAATTTAACATCGGCCCGGTGTTAAAACACCGCTAAATTCCCCGCCCCCGGGCCGGTCAAGTAGACTGTTATAAGCCCCGCATAGCGGAGTATCATTACTTCAGAACCAAATAAAACACGACTCAGTTCGGGTTTGTTGGTAAAAATCAACATTGTGACGGAGTCCGACGTAAGGTCACGTGTAACGTGCTCTCATAAGATTTTTTTTTAGTCTAAATTATTTAATAATTCGATTGCTTTAATTTGGTTTTGGTTTTGTCTTGGTCGATGACTGGATAAAAAACTTGCGCGAACTTCTTGAGCTATCAGATGCAAAACTGAAACCACTTGCGCTTATTCACTCTGGTTTTCTCGCGCTTGGCGCTAGCTGCCTTTAACAACAACAACGACGTCAACAGCTTAAAAATGTAGGCCATTAAACTAGGTTGCTAACAAGATTAACAAGGAGTACGAGCTTGGATACGAGGTAACAAACCACCAATAGTAACGAGATTCGTTAAACCGTGGTTCAATTTTGGTAATAAGCCACTATTAAAAACGATTTAGAACTTCAATTATGTGGTGATATTTTTGGCTTTTGTGAGGTTTTAAGCACATTTATTTCAGGATGATGGAGCGTGCATCAAAGTAACTCAACTGATATCACGCCTCACCACAAAGACTAAACAATAAAGGAGGGGCTCTTATTGATCTGGTGCAATCATAAATTATCATAATTTTTTTACATTTGTGTTTTAAAAGATTTTTTTGGCTCTCTAGAGATATAAATACTAATAATAACGAACATTAAACATTTCATACATTTCAGTGTTTGAACAATGAAATAGCAATATTATTTTAATATTGAAGACATCAATTTTTGACAAATCTCCACACTGCAAGGAACAGCGTTAAGCAAGATAGTAAGCTTCCTACAAGGAGAAAAAAGAAAACAAAAATTCATTTATTGTAGCGTAAATCTATGAAAAATGCGAGATGTTTTCCCCAGATGCCTTGTAAGACCCTCATTTTAACAATAAAGTACGATCTAAAAAAGATGTTTCTCGTCGAGTGAACTTTTACTCCACACAAAATGCACTCAAAAGCCTTCTAAATTGGAACACCGATATTTTAATATTAAAATTTCTTTTCAAGAATAGCCTAAAATACCACCTTAGAGCCATTTCGGAGGCCGAGCAGGTCGGAAATTTTGATGAAATAACTCTTACTATACCGAGTGAGTAATCACCCTCCCCTCCCTCAACACATCCCCCCACCCCCGAAGAAAAAACCTTCCTGCCCTTCTTGGTCTTGGTGAACATAAAGATTACACTTGGTCATTTTGAAAAGGTTCCCTTAATGGTCCTCTTCAAAGTACAAAGTGAAAAAGTGCTCTTACCAACTAAATACTTGATTAAATCTAATTTCTGCGCTTCAAGTTGCGTCCCTAGTTTGGCAACCTGCAAAAGATTTAAAACCATCTCAGTTTGTCACATGTCAACAAATGTTGAAGCGTACAGCATTTGTTCACTTTAAGCGTAGTTTTGCATTTGTAAGCCGGTACCGGCATTAGAAAAACTCGTTTGTGCTCATCCGTCTAGACATTTTTGACATCATGAGAACACTACTTCACCTATAAACAAAGAGGGTCCAGGATGAAATTATGAACCGCCAACCTCGTTCCCAGGCTCTCCCCCTCTCTTTTTCCTCCCTAGGAGTAAAGGCCTATTTACACGCTACGATTTGTCGTGCCGATTTGTCGGCCTCGAGAAATCGTGAAGCAAATCGGCGCGTGTAAATGGCGACCCAATGCGCGCGCGATTTCAGTCCGACATGTCGGCCGATTCGGAAAAAATCTGTGATCGCTTCACAGATTTTCCCGCGTCGGGGCCGATTTTACAGCCCAAGCGTACGTATCCCTTCGCAAAATGGCGGACGTTGAAAGTAAACCTGCTAGCAAAAAGAAGGTCGTTTGATGAAAAGGAGATCAACCTTCTTATATCACAGCGAAGTTCCTCGAAAATTTGGTTAAATGCTCCTTTACTTTCGCGTTGTAGCAGCCAGTCTTTAACCCAGACGGTTCTTTTTCTTCTCTTTCTTTTTTTTAAACATTTTGAGGCGGCAGCTAGCAGTAATATCGAACTGGAAACACAACAAATAGTTGCTTTTGTCCGCATAGCTTTTCACCAAAAGAAACAAATTGTAGCGAAAAGCAACATGTACGCGCGTCATTTCAGGTTATGCGCATGCTCAAGTGTATAACTGCAGGACAAAAACATGTTGGGCGCGTATAATGGCGTGATTTTGCAGCCGATGTTTCCGAATCGGCCGACATGTCGCGCGCGCATCGGGTCGCCATTTACACGCGCCGATTTGCTTCACGATTTCTCGAGGCCGACAAATCGGCACGACAAATCGCAGCGTGTAAATAGGCCTTAACCCGACGACTTCCCGACGACAAGGTAGGAAAGAAGAGAGAGCCTAGGAATAAGGTTGACCAAATTAGTGAGTACGTTATGTATGAGGCATATTGCTGAAACCTGAGGGAGGCAGTTGAGCGAGGCTGTTGTTGCGTCGCACCATTTGAAAGTTCAGCGGTTTGGATTTAAGGGATAATGTGCTTTGAAGTGACCTGTGATAAGTGTGGAAAGAAGACCTGGAAAGGTAGGCAAAGTATGCTTTTCACACGAGAATTCATGGCAGCTTGTTACGTGTGTCGAAGGCCTTGCATCTGCTCAACTTCCCTGTAAAAAAAATTTAATATAAGCTTAAGTAGGGTACTCTCTGCTTTTCATTATTTTAAGTCGGGGAGAAAGGGATGCTTCGTCTCAAAATAACGGAAAAAGAGACTGCTAGCAGTGAAGAGTTCAGTACCGAAGGGGAAAGATTTCCGTATAACCCCATACATTTATCATGCATACAGTCTGATACAGTTCTTTGAGTTTGTTTATCTAAACAATATTAATAGCGGAAACAATAGCGCTCCTTTGAGACTTATTCGCTTTGAATAACTTTAAATTTTACCATAATAATACTTCTGCATGCATAATAAATTATGGGGTTATACGGAAATCTTTCCACCGAAAGTTTTACAATAATTTAAGCATCCATTGAAATGAAGCAAGCAGTATTCTGACCAAAGTTTTGTAGTCAGTAGGGACCGTAAGACTTCAAGTAATAACAGCAGTGTGTCTCGGAGCAAAAATATCACTATGTATTGATTCTTATTTTACCGGCTGTTAACTTGTAAATGTGTGAACTCCGTGTATGGGTGGGTGAGGCTGCATTGTGACTTATTTTGACGCAGAAAAAAGTTTGTACACAATGAGTGGAGAAATGGCAAGTGAAAATAAATTAATATCCAGTGGAGGGCTAAAAGTGGAATTGACAAAGAAAGGTCAACAATAACAATATTTAACAATATTTCCTTATTTCCTCCATTCGTGGATCTCTCTGAATAACCAGTAGGGTCAGACAGTACACTCACAAACATACAAATATACCTGTAGTTATATAAATATAAAGACATAAATATAGTATAGTAACAATATAGGAGAAATCAAATGCGCATAGTTACGCACAATTAATATATGATGCATATTGGTCCTGACCTCAGCGAATACGAGGTTTTCTAGCAGGGTCGTTTCGCCTCGAGTACGAGGCGAAACGACCCTGCTAGAAATTAGGGGATACAGCGGGCTTGCGGGCATAATTCCCGTCACAAATTTCTTGCACACCAGATGGTGTCTGGCCTCTAGAGACAGTAACCTGGCACGAGCGAGGGCGTCCTCGTAGCTCAAGTCAGGATCAAAGATGATTCGTAAGGCTCTCTTTTGCACTCTTTCTACCGCCATGCAGAGATCCTGCAGTAAGTTTGCAAAAACTACCGATGTGTACTCTAGGACAGATCTTAGTAGGGAGCAGTACACAGCCACCAAGTCCCCATCTTGTACCCCCCAAACTTTCAGTTTTCTAAGAGCATAGAGGCGACGGTTCGATTTCTTTATTATATAGTTGCAATGAGTCGACCAGCTGAGGTCCATAGAAATATACACCCCAAGGAGCTTGAGCTATTCCACCGATTCAATAACAGAACCTCCTACTGCTATTGGTTGACTGTAGCAACTATTATAACGCAAAAACTCG
>BLFK01000222.1:418393-420893 GCA_014634185.1 Astreopora myriophthalma | reverse complement strand
CATAGGTTTTTTTTTTCCGCGCCTTTACAATTGAACGGCGGCATCTTCCCAGTCGCCATAGATTATGACCCGCCGTGTCGTTGGATCTTCAGGTCCCTATTGTAAATCTGACTGCGAAATGAACCGTGCTTGGATGTGTGAACCATGTGACGTCGTATCATTTTTTGTTGTTGTTGTTGTTGTTGTTTTTTTTTTGGACGTACGTGTTGTTCGGTAAAAGAAATGTTTTGTGGCGTTAAAGCTCTTCCACATAATTAACTGATATTGAACCTCTAATTTATAGCTATTTTTCACTAAGGAAAGAAATGATACCCAACACTAGAAAATTTCAAGACACGCTCGCTCAGTACCCTTGATTGCTGTTTGCGGTTTAATTTTTCACGGCTGAATGGCTTTTTGCTTGCAACACAATAACTTCTAGTGTTCTTTCGCAGTAATACCGGCCTGACTTATTGTCAGTATTATGCTGCACATGTGAGAGGTGGTTTAACTTCCTAAAAGACGTCATAGAGGATATGGCTCATCACATTCAGTTTTCACTGTCTTCATACAAAACACCAATATCCGTAGCCATTCTGTCATATGAACGCGTATTCACAACAGAAATATTCCTGAATCCAGAATCCCAGAATCCCACGCGCGAAGCGCGCGTGGGACAGAGCCCCATACTCATGGAATATGGTCAACCTCTTTTCGTTTGGTTGTCACGTGACTGACCGAGCGTACGCGTCTACAGACTGTACGGGTAGGGTAGGGGAGACTATCAAATGGAAGGGAGGGGTATCCCTGGCGTGTCTTGGCAAATCCACATCTTTTATATTGGACATTCACATGGTCAATTGACAGCTGTCAAAACGGGATAGCCACTGACCAGTATCACATGACCATATTGTGGGCTCATGTGTGAACTCATCGAGGTGACGTGATTTATTTTGATTTATTTCCGCTGACCAGTAATTGTTTTACTAGATCGCGGGCTCATGTCTCCAGTTCTGGTAGCCCGCGCATTTTTGGCGGGAAATTGCGTTGACGAATGAAAAAGAAATTTTCAGTTCATTGTCCTTTTGAGACACAATATTATTACTCTACACTGTTAAAATTTTACTAAATGATAAAGGTGATGTTACACGAGCCGATTTTTAACGCCGATTTTTAACGCAACATTGTTGAGTTAAGAGTTGTCTCGTGTAACATGGCGCACAGGGCGATTTTTAACGCAACATTTTAACGCAACATTTTGTTGCGGCAACATGTTGCAGGTTTTTGAAAGCGACTCAAAAACATGCAACATTGTTGCCCGAATTTTGTTGGTGTTGGTGCGTGTAACACCCCCGACGCTGACTTTTAACGCAACATCGTCCCAGAATGCACCACGGAGAACGGAAACTCATTGTCAGCCATATTTGTTGCCCGGGATTTGTCGGGCAGGAGCCTGGGTTCAAATGTTGCGAGCAATGTTGCGTTAAAAATCGTCTCGTGTAACATACCGTTGCCGCAACAAAGTTGCGTTAAAAGTTGTCTCGTGTAACATTAAAAATCGGCATTAAAAATCGGCGTTATAAATGGGCTCGTGTAACATCACCTTAAACGAAACAATTTCTATTGCTATGTCAACAAACAATAGCAGAGAAAATGTAATTTGCAGGCGCTCTCGGGAAAGAGAAAGGAGACGAAATTATAGCGAAGAACGCCGACAGGCAGAAAGAGTCCGGGCTCCAGAAAACAGACAAAATGTTAACGAAGAACGCCGAGAAGCGGAAAGACTCCGTGCTGTGGAAAACAGACAAAATTGTAGCGAAGAACGCCGAGAAGCGGAAAGACTCCGTGCTGTGGAAAACAGACAAAATTGTTAACCGACCTCGACACTAAACTATAGTCAAAAACGTTTGTGAATTCCTTCGCAATATTTTAGAATGCTTTTACAGCTTAAAGGGAACTGAAAGTACTAAACGGGAGCCCCGCTTTTAGGCTTGGCTAAATCTATATATTAATCTGATCCGGTGATCCTATCCGTTGATCCAGTCCGATCCTAGTTTTGCTGACGCCGGAAATTAATCCTTGCAAGCAAATTGCCGCGAAATTAGAAGCGACATTTTCAATTTACGGACGTCATATCTCTGTAACTGACCTAACTTTCTGTTGGGTGAATGATATCAATAAATTATTAAAAGTATCGCCAAATGTTGGAAATGCGCTTCTTTGTAGCCCAAGCGGTTTAAAATCAGCCCAAATCCCGTACATTCACTGCAATTTTAGCCGTATTTGCTCCCCAACCAATATGACATCATTAACCGTGAAGAGTTTACCTGTATGAATGTAAAACCTTCCTGGCTTCTGTGGTTTTTCGCACCGGAAATCAAATATTGAGATAAAATTCAAAAAGCCTGGACAGCTTTCGCGACAGTGATGGTAATCGGTTTTAACTCCTAACTTTCTACAACATCACATATTAAGGGCGTAGCTAGGGGGGTCCTGGGGTGCCCGTGACCCCCCCCCCCCC
>BLFK01000222.1:400952-418381 GCA_014634185.1 Astreopora myriophthalma | reverse complement strand
CCCCCCCCCCCCCCTTCCGCCCTTTGTAAGCCTTTTTTTTAAGCAAACAACCTACAATGTTCAGGTGGCGAAAACGCCATGACGATATCTTGGCCGCAAAAGCCATTGTTGAAAAGCCCAAACGGTATTATGATATGATGTGATATTTTATTATTTATGCACGGTAAAATCATCAGCTAAGATTACAAACAATACTAAAATCTAAATTACAAATAGTAAAATTTTAAAAAGATTACAATACAATTGAACTATATTCATTCTAAAGCTGCTTTCCATGAATGCCGTGCTCACTAAAAGATGTCTTCAATCCGATTTTTTAAAAGCCCAAGAGACTCTGCTTGTCTTGCTTTTAGGGTTAAGGTGTTCCAGACAGTAGCATCACTATAGCTGAAGCTGTTTCCATAATAATTTGTCCGCGGAAACGGAACATTAGCTTTCTGTCAGAGTCTCTTAAACTATAAACAGATTGGCGTTTGTAGATTTACAACATAGATATTCCGGTGCTAGCCCCTGAAGACGCTTGTAGACCATTGCGGTCAGCGCAATTTGTTGCTGGCTCCAATAGCTAGATTTTTTCCCAGGGAGGGGGTACTCCCTTATATGGGTTATAGGTGTGTGCGGCGCCAAATGGTATGGTTTTTTTTAGCCGTTTTGGTCTGAAATAGGGTATCAATTTTGACCATTTTTGTCTGAAATAAGGTATGGTTTGTGCACTCTAGTCTTGAATTGGGTATGTTCTTTAGACGAAGCTACTTATTATTAGGCGATAAGACCATTTCCAAATGTTTGCGCCAACCGTGTACATGCCGTAACATCTTGTCACGCGCTCCGGTCACGCGCCGGGGCACGTATTCTGTATTTATGCTTTATAGTGTGGAATTTTAAGCTTGAAACTTTGTACAGTTTTGTATCCTACTTAATAAAAGCGTGTAAACATTGCCTTTAAGATTGGTCTGACCTAGGGAAGTGATTATAAGACTGAAATAGGGTATCAAATTTTTTATCAGGTCTGAAATAGGATAGGGAAAATCACAGATTTTGGTCTGAAATAGGGTAAGGGTTTCAGGAAGCCTGCCGCACACCCCCACCCAATTTTTCTGGAAGTACCCCACCCCGGGGCATTTTTCCAGCCTAAAATTTAGAATAGCTCGCAGGCATTTGCATCAAAATTAAAGAAGGTCAAAACTCGGGCTGCTCTATTTTGCAGCGTTTGTAGTTTATCATGTAATGTGATATCACAGTTTTCCCTGTTTGACTGATGAGCAGTGAGACTAGAATAATTTATGTTTCCTGGAACTTAACTAATCTAGAAGCTATTTTGTAGGCTTTTCCTTCCCAATACTCTCACTGCTCGTCCGAAAAATGTCACATTACGTAAAACACGGCGTGGAGGTCGACATGACAATCTGGTGGGTACCCTCTGTTTGACACACTTTGAAAAATCCTGGCTACGCCCCTGGACATCCTGCGTTTTATAATCTAATACTACAAATTTAGGACAATTATTCTGGTGAAGGCGTGTTTCAGGAGATTTGTAAATAGATCCGTTGTCAGCTGTTCACTGCGTTTCATATAATGTGTACATTAACATATTTCAAAGTACTTTGTGAAAAATTGAGAGTTAAAATATTCACCTCATAACAGATACAACATCAGTATATTCCGCATAAATACAGCTAAAGCATTAATCTGCATGGTTTTTGGAAATTTTCTGAAGAAGGACCGTAAATGTATCAAAACGGCGGTAGATTTATGCATACCGTCGATCTGAATTTTTAAACGTACGATGTTATCTCCTTATTTTCGGTAAAACTTACCCCAATATTTGATTATGGATCATTTAATACCATCTCCACATTTTTAGGTTCTTTCCTTCACTAATTTTTCACTGTTTTGGGGGGTCAATGTTTAATCAAAGTTTTTGACTTTTCGCGTACCAAATAGCTAGTCTTTTTTCGCGTATCTGCGTTAAAACGCATTGCTGTCACCAATAATTTTTTTCCTTGTCTTCTCAAAATATAAATGCTGAAACCAAACGGAACTTATTGAAGGTCGGAAACCGTTTGGTGTTCCAAATTTTACGTTTCAACGGATTCAAGTCGGCTTGCCAGGAATTTGTATTAAATGTGGAACATCTTGAGTAAATCGAAAACTTAGCATGATAAAAAGAGATTGTTATGATCGTTTTATCAGCCCTTGGCTTCGTCCCCTTCAGAATCCGAAATAGCGCGATAACAATACAGCAGGCTCACGCACTCAAAACACTTAATTATATACGAGCTGTCAACTGCGTCTAATTTATTGCTTGTCAATCAAATTCAAGTGCAGCCGGAAAGATCTCTAAACCATGCTATTGAATTTTCATAGAAAATTTAGCGAATGGTTCTTCCAACTGATGCAAATTTGTTAGAGTAAAAGCGGACAGCAGCTGTTCGGCGAAGTTACCCAAGCGGGACTTCCCAAACCATACCGATCAGAACGTTTTCACCCAAACCGTTGTGCGTGTCCGGCGAATATGTGAAACGTGAGGTGAAGAATGGTTAGGAATTGACTATGACTGATAAAGGAACGCTTCAATCGCCTGAAGAAGAAATCGCGCGAAATTATGGAGATTTATTTAACCCTGATGAAGACGCAGTTATGTCAGAGCCATCAGCAAGCGACCAACCGGAGACGAAGCCCGCCTGGTTCGACAAGCTTCGCTCGCGTGTCGCTGTCAACCGAAGCCTTCTTCTTTACAAGGTGTTTTATTTCTTCTATTTTGCAGCGCTGGGAAGTCTCATACCCTACCTGTCCTTGTATTTTAAACATTCTCTCCTACTGCCCGCTTATTTTGTTGGCATTGTGCTAGCTGTGAAACCACTTTGCCTGTTTGTCAGTGCGCCTATTCTGGGGACTATTGCAGACAAATATAACAAGGTCAGAACAGTTCTACTGGTGGCCTTATTCAGTTACATTGTGATGAATCTTCTCATCGCTGTTGTACCACCCGTAAGCATACATTGTCTTAGTGATGTACATTACAAACTGAACCTAACACACGATCACAATCAAACGCAGGCGGTCGATCACTTTAGAAATGATAGCGGCCAAGGTACGATTGGAAACACTGAAATGTGGAAAGAAGCTTGGTTGTTTGACCTTTATACAGAAAGTGATCCTGAGGTTTACAAGAATGCCAAAGTAGTTTTTGTTGTGATCTTGGTGATCACAATTGTCGGCGAACTGTTAGGAGCCACTTCCAACACTCTTGCTGATGTAGCCACGTTTCAAAATCTGGGGAACTGTCCATATTATTACGGCAAGCAGCGTCTGTGGGGCGAAATTGGCTGGGGAATAACCGCGTTTATCACAGGCTCTATAGTGCAAAGCCAGTACCGCAAACGAACCGATATCTGTCCTGAAGATGTTTTCGACATTTATCGGCCGTTCTTCTACGTGAATGCAGTTCTTATGGCCATGGCGCTGTTTGTATCAACGCGGTTTAACTTCCAAGATGCAGACAAATACGTCAGTGAGAGGTGCTCTTTGATCAAAAGTCTTCAAATTTTCGCCAAAGCTGAGTACGCGATATTTGGCGCCATTGCTCTATTCTTGGGATTTGCGCTAGGATCCTCGGAGACTTTCTTATTCGTTCACCTGGTAGAACTTGGCGCAACCCCGTCCTTATTCAGTGCGCTTGTTGCTGTACACTGTCTGTCAAATGTGGTCCTTTATTACGGCTCCGTGTACTTCCTGGATGTAGTTGGTCAGATGAAGATGCTCATAATGGGTCTACTAATTTACGCGCTCAGATTTTACTACTTCTCCGCCATCGAAAATCCTTGGCTTGTTCTACCCATCGAGTTTTTTCGTGGGCTTTGCTCTGCGTCCGTTTGGTGCGCGCTGGCAACCTACGTCGGCACGCCACCTCGGGTTGGCGCTACGCTACAAGGTGTCTTGCACGGGCTCTATTATGGCCTGGGTAAAGGCTTTGGACAGCTGATGGGCGGCATCTTGATCCGTTCTTATGGTACAGATCCGTATTTTCGCTACTTTGCGCTTGCTGATTTCTTGGTGATGATTGTTGTTGTGTTACTGACGCCGTTCTTGAGTTCACGCGCTACAATCTGGATGTCCTTATCGGGGTACACTCTGTTGAACACACAGCAAACGGCAGAATGCTGCCCGAAAATCTACGAATTGCTCAGCATATCACCAACCAAGAAATCCGCGAAGAAGGGAAACCAATAGGCCGTTGCGCTTTTCGTTATAAAAACCTTACTAAATTGTATTTCAGTTCGTTTGACAACAAGCGGTAAAACCTGAGGAGAGAAGCTTGGATTACAAAAGTTACAATTATAGTTGTGTGTTGTGGTAAACATTATTATTTTGGAGTCATGTTAGAGATGAAAAATGAAAAAAAAAGATTTTATTTTTATTTTTATTTCGATTTTGAATGGTATACTATTACTTGAATGAAATGAAAAAACTATTTAATATTTCGTCGTGAAAACGAAGAACACGCCCAGGTTTATTTAATATATTTCCTTATCCGTAAAAATTTCGTTTTTACGATGCTTTTTAGTTTTAAATTTCACAGCGGAAGTGATGGGTTTTTTCATTTGTTGGTCGGCGCTCAAAAGGTCATTTGTTTCAAATTCTTCAATTTATATTCTTTCGATAAAGGCGACAGAAAGCATCTTTGTTATGTTTTTGCTTTTAACGAATAGTGAAATTGCTTTTTAGCAAAAAAAGAAAACCTGAGCGGTGTGAATTCTTTTCCTCTTCTTTTTATTTGGTTTGCGAGACCTAAAAGTGTCATTGTTTTCTGAAGGAAAAGCTTCATGTGTAAATAACCTTAAAGAAAATGGGTTTCTCTTGCGTCATTGAATTGGAAAAGGTAATTTTTGCCTTCATTTTATCTACAGGTATTATTTGTAATGCCGCTTGATTGTATTCCACTTAGGTGGTGTCGTGTCTAATCAATTGATGTTAAACATGGTTTACTTCAAATAAATTAGTGTAAGCAAATATCCTGTTTGCAAACAGAAGAAACTGTACATTTGGATTGGTCCACGTTAGATAATATACGTGACCAGCGGTCAGAGCGAAAACAGTGAGTGAGGGCTCTCATTCTCGCGGGCGCAGAAATCTGGTTTCACCCTATGGGTTCCAGCCCCATTCAGGTCTGGAGTTTTTTCCTTTGTTCAGGGGCCCGTTTCTCGAAAGTCCCGAAAAGTTTACGGGCCCGGAAAGCAATCTGTAAAAATGTCATCCATTTTTATTCTGAAAATCTGGTCTGTTAGCATGCTGTCAAGATAGGAAAGAGCGAATCAGTTGCAAAGTTTCAAAATGCTTAAAATGTCTTCCTTTTCAAAATACGGAGTCAATCATGGCTGCCAAAATACGCCCGAGTTGATTGCGGGTCTTTCGAGAAACGGGCCTCAGGTCTTTTAGCAACTGCGGAAGTTGCTCATTTTGCTGCGATGATCATTTTCAATTGAAAGTGTTGTAGATGCGGAAGAATATGCCTTAGAAGTAACCGAAAACAGATTATTGTTCATTATAACGCGGACGTTACATCAGGAAAACAACAAGTATTCATTCTACTCCCTTGTAAAACTCAGAATTACGATTGAACTGTGGTCATGTAGGGTATAGGATCGTGCAATAAAAGAGGAAATTAATCTGTGAATATCTCGTGTATTTGCTTGCGGGCGCTTTTGCGCTTTGCGCTGGCAATGTATGTTACCTTCAATTGGTGCTTTCCACAGTATGTGTGGATTGCGATTGGCCAAAGTAATTACTTTTGGTTTGGTTGTACGACACTTGCAGGAAAACCCGTTTATCAAACCCAATTTTATAATTGGAATTCCTTCTATGAATTAGTCGACTGCGCTCGGTTTTGGTCCAAACGCAATCCAAGGAAAGTCGGTAACGAAAATGATGTCAACATAGTTTATAATAAACTTTTCGTTGCTTTTCGTCCTCACTTTATTAAAAACGTTTCTCGCTTGATTATGCCCGTTTAAAAAACACAATGAATAATCAAATCTACTTTTTTTTTTTAGTTTGAAACCTATCCCCACTTAGATTCGACGGAGGTGAATAGATTGCTTGTCTCAGTAAAAACAAACACCAATCGGAACAAATTTGAACGTGATGGATTATCGTACGATGAACAAATTACGAGTAGTGACGTGTGGGAAAATTACTCTCGCTAGACAAAAATCGCTCTTTGCTCTGTTTTGGATTATTTCCTTTTAAAGGAGCACGCTTAACCAAAGCGCTTTGCGCGCCGATGTTGTTATTATCCGGGAACTCGTTTCTGCTCCTCAAATGCCCACCCGTCAGAAACACGTGCAAATATTCCAGAGGAAAGATGGACGAAACTGACTCTGATTCGATCGGGGTAACAAACGAAAATGAGCGTAGTTGCTCTTTTCTGTAATACAGGAAATGTTGAATATGGCAGCTTTGCCTGCAATGCATTCTGGTTGAGCATGCTCCTTTACTGTTTTCATTGGTTCAGAATCCACTGACGCGCGCTACCAAGGGGAGGACTGTGAGGGAATCGCGCTGCTTTTTGCCTTGAGAAGGGAGAAGTAAGGCTAGCCTGTGAGTAAGTACCCTGCGAGAAGTGGATCATCGTCTCTTATTCTTTTTGGTAGCGAAACGAGAGAGAAACCACTGCGAGCAAGCGATCCATTCCGTCCTGATTCAGGGACGAATAAATTAAAATAAAACTGGAAAAACTAGTTTGCAAACCAGTTTTTTTCTTCGCAACGGTGCATGTGAGCATAACGTGTGCGATAATGTGACGTGTTTAATGACGTGTGGGTGTCGTCAGTCGCGCATGCTCAACAGAGAACGGGTCGCTTACTCGTAGTGGTCTCTCGTTTCGCTACAGAAGCGGATAAGAGAAGAGAATCCATGGCTCGCCTGGTAGGGAGCAGGCTCTCCATATCGGGGAAATATCGCGAAATATCTCGCTCGCTCGCGCGCGACATTTCTCGATCCCTGCTCGATCCCTAAGATGGAGAGCTTGCTCGTAGGCTAAAGTAAGGCGCATTTGCTTTCCGCGTTTTATTGGGGAGTGTACACGAAAATACAATGACGGAATCACTTGTTGTATAAGCTTTCATTCAAATTCAAGCAAGATTATAGCCTTCCGGCAAGCTTTACAGCCTTGAAAAAATCTACCTTTGTAATTATAATGTACAAATAAAAGTCTGTACAATGACACGTTGACATATAAATTTATGAAATATAAGTTTTTCTTTACCGCACGAGTCAGCTGTTGACTGAAGAAAAGTTATCAGACGTAAAACAATCTACCAACACTACGGCCATCGACCAGCACTTTTTTGTCTTTGTTCCAGAAGCACGTTTTGGGTGAGAAAATGAACACTGGAAGCGATGTTTCCGAAAAACGTCAACTGTAGATCGGGGAAATGATAAAAAAGCTGCTGCCTGACTGAATAACAATAAACGTAGAAAGAAAAAGCGATTGTAATATCAGTTGAAGCTGTTGAGAGTCTCCGTCGTCTGTTCCAAAATTAGGGATGTTTGTTTTCAGTTACGTTAAAACCGCTTCGTTCGTACGTAGCAGCAAAGTAAATTAAATTGATATTTTAGAGCTTCGAGCTTTTGGGCCGTGTATAGAAGTTAACAATTCAAATAATCAGAACAACGTTAAGAAAACCAACTTGGAAGGAGACGACCAGTAAGCTGGCTATTTACAACACGTGGTGGAATTGAATTCGTGACCACCGAACACAAATCCATACATTAAGGTGGTCAAAGCTGGATTTGAAGCCGGAACATCTGCATGCAAATCCAGCGCCACAAACACTGGGGCGACTCCTAAACGTAAGTCTACAGGGAAGACAGCCTCTTTTCCGTTTAGTGTCGTGTCTGCAAGGAGCTAAACGGACAGGACATTTTCCAGTGAACTCGCTTCAAAAAGAGTATGAAAATGAAACTCGAATAGCCACGACAGCCTACTGTCAAAAGGAAACACCAGAGGGAACAAATATTAATGGTTTTGCCAATGAATGCTTCTGTACATTTTCTCGCCAAAAGTCCAGCTTGTGTGGGAACAACGCTGTCTCGTCTACTGTACAATTTGATATTATTTGCCGTATTTAGAAAGTACTAAAATTAGTGACACGTATAAAAAAAGGTCTTTAATAGGTACTGCGCAACTGCTAATACTTGGCAGCTACACTTTGAGTGATAAATCGTACTTCAGTATCCAGAACTCAGTGAAAATTTCACACGATTATTTACATTCAATAATTCACACTAATTGCCACACGGTGAGAAAGGTCTGCGAACTGCATTTTTTACAAAATATAAATGCCAAGAAGTATGAATGATTCTAATAATTTCAAACGAAAGTCTCATGCTGAGAAAAAAGTGAAAATATCTTAATGCAAATCAACAAGCACTTTGCTGCGCATAAATAGCTGATAACATATTTAGAAAAAGCACTGGTTCTGGTAAAGACGAGGAAGCGCCTGGCAGTTGTTCTCAGAGTCATGTGCACGTCATTTGCACCACATCATTTGGTAAACTGTGTACTTTTGGGCGAAAACGTTCTTTAATTAGTGTTGTGACGGAATTCGGAGAAATAAGAATAGAACTGCAATACTTCCTCATTGCTAAAACCAGTCCAAACAAGTTTACTAGTCGATCAACCTGACTAGTTCACATCCTACGTTATCGATGAACTCTGTCAACTCATATATCACTGCTTTCGCTGACTTTTCTCATTTCCGCAAGGACTGCGGCCTTTTCTTCCTCAAGGGAGATTTCTCTAGACCCAGGGCGGATATTTATCGCGGCCTTGGCATCAGCTGGAGCAGAAGATAAAAAAAAACAAGTTAAATCAATGATGCCAGCGAGCTTTTATGCCCTCGAGCATCATTTTATATTATCGACTAAACGTTGGTTTCAACACAGAACTTGTAAGTTGGCCACTTTGAATAAGAACGAGGGCCAATGACTTTCACACACGAAAGAGCACGTAATATTTATGAGTCCTCTTGACCTCTTTTTTTCCTCCGAGAAAATTATTGAAAAATTGACGCTGAAGACTTGGAGTTCCATCTTTTGGGCGATTTAAATCGTAATTTATTATCAGAGGTCGTCGATAGCAATTTATCTCACCTCTTTAATATTATTGATATTTATGGTCTGACTCAACTCGTCACAGAACAAACTCAAATTACCCAATATTCACGCACCCTTATTGATTTATGCTCAACTAATTTCCCAGATAAGGTATCTAAATCAGGTGTTATTGATGTTGGCATTAGTGATCAGTCTGCGGTTTTTTTTTTTTTTTTTTTTTTTTTTTACACTCAAAGTTACATATTTCGGTTCCGGTATTCGTAAAACTGTTGAAACTCGACAATTCAAGAATTTCAACTTCCCTCTGACTGGGAGATGGCTAAAGCGTCACCTATTTTTAAAAGTGGCTCTAAGGCTGATCTAAACAACTATCGGCCCATTTCCGTCATTTCTGCCGTAGCAAAAATCTTCGAAAAAATTATCTATGACCAACTATATACTATCATGTCAGTGAGAATGGTCTATTAACTAATTGCCAGTCCGGTTTTCGTTCTCTGCACAGTATTCTTACGGCCTTGGTCGAGACAAACGACGGTTGGTGTGTCAAAATTGACAGGCGTCTTCTTAATGGCGTTATTTTTATTGATCTGAAGAAGGCCTTTGACACCATTGACCATAAAATTATTCTCCAAAAACTCGACAAATATGGCCTCCATCAAGATGCCCGGAATTGGTTCCAGTCTTACCTAACTAACCGTGTGCAAAGATACAATGCACACAATTACCTATCTAGCGCAAGTCCACTAAACTGTGAAGTAATTCAAGGGTCAATAATTAGCCTCCTTCTGTTTCTGATCTGCATAAATGACCCACCAAATTGCTTGAACAGTGGATCTCCTAGAATGTATGCTGACGACACTAATGTTACCTTTTCTGCATCTACCTTAGCTGATCTTCAGACCCAAATCAATAGTGAATTGATACATTCAGATCTGTGGCTTGAAGCCAACAAGTTAAGCCTCCATGTCGCCAAAACGGAGTTTATGATTATCAGCTCGAGGCAAAAATTTCAGTCTTTAAATGTTGATGACGGCCAAATAAACCAAACCAATTACTGTAAATCTCTTGGGCTTAACATTAACGAAAATCTTTCTTGGGCGAACCACATTCACGACATTTCGAAATAAGTGTCTTCCAGTATTGGTGCACTTAAGCGAATTAGACAATTTATTTCCATGCACACTGCAATAAAAATATATAAAGGTCTTATTGAACCTCATTTTGACGACTGTAGTATTGTTTGGGATGGCTTGTCGCAATATCTGAGCGATAAACTTCAAAAACTACAAAACCGCGCTGCCAGAGTTATTACTCGCAAAATCAACCTATGAGATCAACTCTGGATATCTTCTTAATTCCCTTCTTAATTCCCAGTACTCCCACACGGCAAATATGTAAACCAGCTGTAGAAGATTTTATATGCTCTATGTAAAACTGATACCGTGTTGAAATAAAGTTATCATTCATTCAAGAGTCTGCCGCCTGTAACGAGACAAACAATGGTTCAATTTTAAGAACCTATCTATTTAACTCCCTTTCAATACCTTCGTGCCCTAGTGTGAGTTTAGTTCGTCAGTTGTGAAGCTGGCTAAAATATTGCTATATCAAATAGTGAACAATTTAAACCTATCAGTGAATTTAAATGATTTGCCTCAGGACATTACTTGTCCCTAGACTGTCCGGATTGACTGAGGTTTTTCTGATTGGTCGAAGAAATTAATTCGCTTTTGATTGTACGGCGCTCCAACAGAAAATTGCCCCAATACCTGTTGTCATAAATTATCGGATATTTCTCAGTGGTGCACTGGATTTTGGTGGCCAGCCTTCCTACGTTTGACCTCTTACAAGAGGGGATGAGGTAAGAGAACATATCCCTATGACCTCTGATTATAAATTTTAGTCTATTTTTAAATTTCACAGGACGGACCAATCGGAATCCTTTCTTTAAATAACTAGTCCCATGAACTCGTACTACAAATAGATTGAAAAAAATTATCATTGATAGAGGGCCATGTATGGAGGGATACGTTCTCTTGCCTCACCCTCTCTTGCTTTTTAAGTGAAATGAGTGCTGCAAAATGTCGCTTAGCTCAAAATGTTTCTTGCTGCACCGTCCTAGTTGGCCATTTACCACCACGTATCCAACGCGGGCTGATGGAATCATTGTTTAGGAATAGACCAATTGTGAGTTCACTTCAGCCTCTTTTTCAAAGCGAGTCCAAGCGCGAAATTTTGTAATGGTAATTAGTTTTACTTTATGTGAATGAGAACTACTTTTCCTTAGAAAAATGTTCGCTCTTCGACTCGCTTTGAAAAACACGCTGAAGTTAAATCAGGAAATGGCTTAGAGCAAAACAGTCAAAACAAGATGGAGTGGGAAACGAGGTGATGACGAGAAATAAAAGAGTAGCATAAACACAGAAATAGCATTTCTTCCATAAAGTGGGCGCTTTCCATTTAGACTGTGCAAAATTCCGGAGAAGAAATAGAATGTGGAGAAAAGGGTTGGAGTCCCGTTCAAGCCTTGGTTTTTTAGTTCAGGATTCTTTGCAACTTCTTAGGTTGTTTCATTAACTACGATGATCACATTTCAATTCATCACATATCCGCAGTTAAAATATATGAAAAAAATTCACAAAATCTCCATCCTGCGTGTGATTTCATTTTCTGGTAGTACACTTCTCTAACATTCGGAACGTGAAATGCCAAAGGTAAAACCCACCAAGTGAAAGCGTAAACACGACCGTAAGTTATGTTTTGTTTCGTTTTGCTGCTGTTTTCGTTTTGCTTCTTTTATATTGTTTTTTGTTTTTCCTTTCTTTCTTTTTTTCTTTCGTTAATTCTCGCCATCAATCATGAATCAAAACTCCGATTGATGATGAGAAAGACGATTGGATTATTTGCCCACATCATACAACTTGAACGGTTCGAATAATCGTAAAGAAGATCAGATGAAGAGAGCTTGCATCGCCGGCTTACCCTTGAGTAGGTCATCTCTCAATTCCCTGCTTGTGGCGTTATTTAAATTGCACTTTGTAAACAGCAGGACCATCTCTTCGTCGTCCTCTTCATCACCTCTCTCCAGAATATTCTGTTTCTCGATTTGCATGACAGCAGCCGCGTCATTCCTGCGGTTCAGTGAATTCTTCTTGCTTGGGTTTATGATTCGGATTGGTACGCGGTCCAAAACGTTTTCGGCGCGCGTGCGTCGCGTTCGACGACGCCAAATCAGCACGGCAAGGAGGCATAACAGCAATGCTCCTACCACTCCGGCAGCTACACCGACAATTACATGTACGTTCGAGTTCTCTTCTAAGTCAAGGCCCTTACTGGATTCTGCAAACAAAAAAGAATCAGCATACTGTATCTTGAGTACGGAGAAATATGTTGCCCGACCAAACATTAAATATTTACTCAATTAAATTAAAACAATGCATAAGGCATGCATATGCCGGGTTACATTGCTAGCAGTCATAGCCTGCGACCAAGTTCTCGTTCTTAGGGGGTAAGAGGTACGGAGAGGAGAAGGGCCAAATAATTTCTCGCTTTCTTCCTCTTCATGCGGCCCACCACATAGGATAGGAGAGAAGCCAAGGCATGATTCGCACGGGGAGGTCGAAAGCCCCAAAACATGACACAAAAGGCCGAGCTTTTCTCCAGTCCTTCCTCCATTCAGTCTCACTGTTTCGACGACCCAGATTGGGACTGTGACTGCCGGTTGCAGGCTCAGAGCATTGTCACAAGTAAAATAATTAGGATTTCACGATTAATGGTTCACCGACGAACAGTTTAAAATGAAAAAAAGAAACAAACGCGGAAAAGGACAGGCATCAGATGAAAGCTTTTTGACCACTTCTACGTTTTTAGTCAGTGCGTGCATGAGTAACCTAAAAGTCACGGTTAAGACCAAAAAGTGAGTGCACTCACCATCTACATTGATCTCGTCCGTTCCGTCGACGACAAGCACGCTGCTGTTGGATGTGGTGGGTGTGATTTTTGTTCCTGTATCTGAGACATATTCACCAGCCTGATCCACTATCGAACATAAAATTGATTAATATTGCTTGGATTGATTTACATGATCAACCAAAAGACAGACAATTGAAGACAGAAGAATAGTAATTTTTTTATTCTACTCTCGATAGCAGAATGAACGCAATAAACAGAATAGGTTTGCTGGGAGTATGCAGGATACGCGTTGTTTTAGGATTAATCTAGCACGAAAATCGTACGTGGCCTCCGAAATGTCAGTCCTGGGTTGCGTTCCATTGGCCTTATTCCGGAAAAAGAATACGAAGGTTTACTTCTAAAAATCATCCATCAGAGAATTTTGATGTTCTCGTAATACACAGGAGATTTCCAGCATCGTTTTCCCACAAACTGCTGTAAAAATATCTTCCTAATTTAGCTCCGATGAAAAATCTAGAGGTTATTTCGTTTATTCTTATTTTAGAATAGAGTCGTCTCCAGACTATTCTGAACGCTAGTTCACAGGTCACCTCCGCAATAAGATACCGTTTTCGGGATAGTCCCTCTTAGGACTGGAAAACCTTATTCTAGTTATTCCGTTGATCCTAAAATGGCGTAGGAATAAACAGAATAGTCCCAAAAGAATGCACTCATAGTAAGCAAGACGACGGACTGACGGACTGACGGACTGACTGACTGAATGAATTAATTAATGAATTAATTAATTAATTACAAAGAAAGTAAGCACCTGATTCAAATTCCACTTCGCTGATAAGCACCCACCAGCCATAGTACTGAAAATCACACGTCACATCTTTACCGACATGTCCGTCAAGATTAATCTCAATCCAAAAGGCCCTGTTGCGCATGGACGTCCTCTTCGCCATGCTGGGCTCATAAATAGTCTTCCAAGCAAAATATTCGCCATCTTTGGAAAACGAAAGCACCACCTTACTAAACAACATCTTCTCGTGCTGGCCCGGCAAGTTCAGAACATGGAATCGTACGCGGGAAAAACGACGAAGCGACGAAAACTGAAAGGTGACGGTTGGTTTGGGGGTTTCGATGTCCTGCCAGCCAATCCAGTCAATCCAGTTTGGATTACCAGTATCGTTCCAGTCGGCCATACGGCCTGTGACACCATCAGACAGCTGACCTAGGCCACTGTAAAGCAAACGTCGTCGAAATGCCAGCCTGTGGCCATCATAGCCTTTATCTCGCAATGAGGACCAGCCGGGTTTCTTCTCTCGTAGATTTCCTTGAGATATTCGGTATGATACTAAACCGTCTACAAAGTAACGCGTTTAATAATTAGTAGGAAAAACTACAGAACTGTACATAGTGCATGAGATGGTTTATTTTAAGCCTGGTCACTGAACGACTCGTGGGAACTAGGCCACACAGTATAATTGAGCAGCCTCGTGTACTGTAATTGCAAATATGTGACCTAAACGTTTGGCATTTCAGTCCTAGCGATATACAGGACGGTTGTCACTTGGACCTAAATTAATGGCCTTGCTCCTACGTGTCTCCTCAGTGTTGCTCAATCATGGTAACGCATTCGAACTAGAAATAGGAAGGTCATGGCTTGGACTCTGTTATGAGCACCGAGCACTTGCACCGAGATTTTAAGATGACTAGCTTTGAACCAAGGAAGGTACCCAATTCCTCGTTCGTACGATTCGCTAGCTCGTCAAAAGTACGACTCGTTAACCATTATTACGCCCGCATGCGCCACCCCTCTACCATCTCTAACAAATGACAAAAATAAATAAATTCCAAGGGGACTATTATTGATCGGCGAGTAATGTATTTTCTCACGTTATGGCATGCGCGCATTGTTGGAGCAATCTGGTATCTTGAAGGTGCAAGGATTACAGTCGGTGTTATCAGATTCATTAAGTAGGGTGCATGACTATTTGTCATTCAGGGCCCAGTTGTTCAAAGCCCGATTAAGCTAACCCTGAGTTAGAGTGAACTTTGATTCCAGTTTATTTACCAATCAACAAAAATTTTCCCGAAAAAAAATTGCTTGTCACTTCTAACTTACACTTTTCTTCCGCTTTAGTCTAAAACCACCTTTTGAAAGTGTTTTCTGAGTTAAAACGTCGGTTAATTTTTAATCGAGGGTTACCGTTAATCGGCTTTCGAACAACCGGGCCCAGTTATATAAAGGCGCTTTTTTGCACTTCAAGGTCACTCAACGGCAAATTTGGTTTGCATTATCGTAAATTTTCTTTTATCTGAGCTGTAAATAATTTTCGGTTTTCAAGTATTGTAGATGAATTTAGTTCTACCATGTTGTAACTGGGTTCACAAAAATGGGTCGCGCCTTCCTTTTTTTTTTTTTTTTTNNTTTTTTTTTTTTTTTTTTTTTTTCATCGTGGTCTCATATGGTAATTAGCCACGTGCTTGTGCTTCTCACTGAAGTTAAGCCATGTTGGCTGGGGTTACTACTTGGATGGGTGTCTACTGATAATATCCGTGTTGTTGATTTGTTCTTCATGTTTGCGAAATCGTACAAGCAACACCGCTGGCACGACGTTTGTTGGTGCTGCACTGAATGTTGACATAAGCCGGCACTTCTATTTAACGGTTTATTTGTTCGTATGAACACTGACTGTTGACAGCCATTCATCGATCAAGGCATCCCACATGAACGCCTCCAGGCGTCTTGTTATGTAAATGTTCCTTGCTATTACGACTAGACCTGTTATCTGTAAGCCCGTGGTATCCGTAGTCGTCAATAAACGAAACGCCTATTTCTGACTCTTGTCTGCGTTTATGGAGTTTAGTGTGAAAATGATTTTTTTCTCCTTTCAATGCGGAGTGATTAGAGAACAAAGCAAATATCCGAGTAAGCCATGCTATATTTCGCTGCTGATGCCTTTGACCATTTACCAGCTTCAAACAATTTTGTTTTACGTTGGAAAAGTTTCTAATACCTGATTTCTTGAATTGAAATACAGCGACTTGAAACGACTTGAAATGCAACGGAAACGGAATTTTCTCTCGCGTCCAGTACTTTATAAGAAAGTTACGTCGTTTTTCTCCTTGTCAGCGTGACTATCTTTCTTCCTTTACTTCTGTCTTTCTTTCTTATTTATTTCTTTAGTTATTTTTCCCCTTAGGTGAAACGTCTTCTTATAATATAGTTAACTTACCTGTATTAATATTCTTCTAGTCTCTAGTATTTTTTTTCACTGCAATTAGAGTTTAGGTGTAAGCCCCTGTGATGAGCTCATGGAACTTAGCTTCCTAGTTCTTTAACTCCTTAGTTATTTTAGGAAGCCAATACCCTGTCATATGTTGAATTTTATTCAATGTGAATTCAGCTGTCCTGATAAAAGGGTAGGATAAAACTGTTGTTGTCTTGGCGCTGACATGTAAAAAAAATACGTTTAATAAATAAAATGCCGGTTACTGACCTTCTAAGCCAATGAGAACCAGAAGCTAAGGCCGTGGTGCCTCGCTAGAGCGCGTTTTGCCACGGTTTGCGCTGGTTACGCGCGACTGAATTCGACTGTTCGGCTGTTTCCGGATATCTTAAAAGAATTTACAAGCGAATATTTTACTCATGGAAAACAAGAGTCAAGTTTTCGTTTGATAGATGCTAGGACAGGATCATCTTCGTTGACGGCCAACAATCATGGCAGAAATAGCGGCAACAGGAAGCCTTGTACCTTCGAGAGAAAGGACGAGATAGTTCTTGTAACTGAGAAAGAAATTGAGAATCTAACCATCCCAGCACTGAAAGACGAGCTTGCTAAAAGGAATCTATAAAAAAACGGAAACAAGCAAATTTTGGTCTCCCGATTGAAGTCATCTTTACAAAGTACCCACCAGAAAACGAGTGCAGTCTCTGACCAAACTGATACCCCGCTACTGTGTACCCATGAGCACAAGAAACCAACAACTCAGTGAACTACCCGAGCTTACCCCTTCTATTAGATTCACAGAATGAAGTGAAAGAGATCAAGGCTAATTTGTCGCGCCAAATACAGCCTAACCTGACCTCAAATTGTGAACTGACAATGCTTCAAGAGGAAAAGAACGCCTTAAAACAGAGGCTTGGAAGTGGAAGATTGCTATGAATCTTTAAAGCGTGAAGCAAGATCTATCCAAGACGAAAATAAAAGTTTAATGACCGCTCTAAGACTTTTAAACAACGAAATTGACAAAGAAAGCAAATACCGAGATGGTAGAAATGAAAACATCAAGAGCAAAATTCGCATGAAGATGAAATCCCTTGGGTTGGTAGTACGTGATAACAAGACAGGTCAAGACAATGCCCGGAAACAAAAAAAGGGAGCGTCAAATGCCAGATGGAAGAAAGATGT
>BLFK01000222.1:380952-395952 GCA_014634185.1 Astreopora myriophthalma | reverse complement strand
CAGCACGTGGGAAATTGTTCGCAACCTTTGCTTCATAGTTTAGATCACATCCAAGCTCGTGCTGGGATAGGGTAGAATAATTGCCGGTCTTTAGAGCAACAATATTGTTGAGAGCCGCCCGGAATTAGCGCCGGTAATTTATTCAGCGCCGCGGCGCTTTTTCGGTTAAATGTGGTAATTGTTTGTCACGCGGAGCGCGCGGAGACACACGGTGAGTGGGATGGGATAAAGGTAGAAGTGAGATTCTTATGGAAATGTTTAAACAAGAACTGATGAAAACATTGGAGGAAATGGAGGCAAAAAGAAGGGAGAAAGACAAAGAGAAGACATGAAAAGAAATGCTGTAAAAGTGGCTCGAATTCTTACCGTCACGGAGACGTCGTTCTTATGGTAATGCCTCCATTTTGAGTCTCCTTCTCTCTTATAAGCCACAAAATATTGTGACACGTACATGAGGCTGTAATTCCCAGTCGTCTCATTCTTTACCAACACTCCAGCGGTGGACAATGCGGTAATGCGCATATTCTTTCCTAAGTCAAGCTGAAGGATTCAAATGAAAATAAAACACTAAGTAAGCGATAAGTAAGCGATACTTCTATTGAACATTTGTAACCGTGTGTCGGGCTCACTCGTGCCCCTCCTGGCTTACCTGCTCAATATCATTCACAATTCCAGATTTCTTAATTTTTCGTGCCGAGTTCCGGGATGACATGGGATTTATTCTCCTTCTAATTCTTAAAAATGGAGCCACCTGGCAGAGCCGTTTCTCCTGCTTATGGAAGAAACTGTTTAAAAAGCCATCTTGATACGTTCCAGGTTCACGAGCATGTGACAGACCACACTGACCTGTATGAATGATCTTTGGTTGTCTACGTTCCAAGCGGAGCACCATCCGACCATGCCATCGGCGTTGCTGATTCGCGCCTTATGAGCATCAAATTTGATGGGATCTGCTGTGGACGAAGCGCTCCATCTATCATCTGGAATCGACATGGAAAGCGAGGAATCGCATTCTGTTGGAAAGTAAGTTTGAAGTTAGTATGGTTCATGAACCCAGCCCTCTGTCACCACTGGTCTTGTTCCTGCTCTGTACCCTTTTACAGTTGACCACAAAATCTCAGCTTTTGACAGATTAAAATTGATCACGTGATAAAATTACTTTCTTTGAAGACAAAGACATTATTCTTCATAGCTAATGTTCCTTTTTATCCCTTTCTCAAATCGGGGAGGATTCGTCTTATATCTTTGAAACTTTTTTCCAAGCCTTAGATTTTTCTCTATATTCCTCATCTCCTCTTTTTTGCTCTGATGCGGTTTTCGTGCAACTTTTTGTTCAAAAAACTCATGCGCACAAGTTTCGAAACAATCCCTTGCGATGAAGTCTTCCTTGCATCAAATGGTCTGTCTATGATACGTCCACGTCTCTTTTCTACGTCTCACTTACGGTGCTTTTTTAGCAGACGAGTAACCGTTTTAACTAGTGAATTGCGTGCATGCGCAATGAACGAGTTATTGTGATCAGCGGATCACTAGATCACTCCATCACTCGCTCGTTGGGCTGTAAACACTATACAAATCGAGTACGCTCGCGGCTAACGTTTAAATTGCTCTCCATTTTTAATTAAAAATAAGCTGTTTTAAAGGTCTAAATTAAAAGATATAACCTTAAAGAAGACTCGGCGGCCGAAAATGAGGACATCGAGAATACTAACATCGATGAGCCGCACAAGTTTTCACTTGATGCGGACTTCATATGGATTTTATATTACTGAATCGGAAGTCGTTGAAGTACGGTCTGGTTATGGTAGGGTAAATGCACATATAGCGAAAGTAATGATAGAAACACAAAGCATTTATTTATTGTATCGCCAAAAACAACGAAAAAAGAAAGGAAAAAATTATGGAAATCAACCTCCACCCGGAGTCGATCGCGGGTCCCTAGAATCGCAGGCTGAACACAGCGAGCACGAGTACCTACGACGAAGTTGTCTGTTTCTTTGTCCTTCGCCGAACAACTTTCAGTGAGTACATTTGGTATTCGTGGATTTCTGAGACGCTCGACAGTTCTTTTCTTTTTTTAACTTAGAACTTACACTGTGTTCATTCGTCGGGAAATTGAGTAGCAACACTTGTTTTGAGGGAAGGTCTTCATGACTCGTTTTGCACCGGGGCTTTTCCCAATTCACACACAACACAGGTAAGCTTTTTTTATGTATCCCGAAATATCGTTCCCTTATTTTTAAAATCTAATTACTTTTCGGATATCTTCGGTAACCACTCGTAAATATGACATGACAAAGTACATTACTGAGCACATCACGAGTTTAGCCTTTGCGATGCGCCATTTTGTTGAGGTTGGGGTATTCTCTTTCGTAATGAGTGCAATCGATAGCTGTATGAATGGAAGTGTTCATGATCAGTCTCGTATATATTCAGTGGCAGAAAGGTCAGGAAAACCCTTGACTCAACGGGGTAAGTCGAAAGGCGAGGAGACATACCTAGCGTATGTCTAACCCCCGCTCGCTGGGGCTATGCCATAACTATCAAAAGCGAGAAAAACAGTTATAAATGTCAGCAAATCAAATCTTTGCCGAGTTGAGTAGGTATGATTAGAATGTATGTTAAACAGGAACAAACGCAACAGTCTATGAATGAACTGAAGAAATGATCCTCACACTTTCTGCTAGCAATTTAAGCTAGCAATTGTCTCTTATATGCACTTGAAAAATTCAAGTGACTCCAACGGGATTCGAACCCGCGACCTCTGCGATGCCGGTGCAGTGCTCTTACTAACTGAGCTATGAAGTCACACAGCTGAGAGCAGGCCAATTTGCTGGGTTCATGCGTGTTTTCCCGTGAAAGGGAACTGATTTCTTCAGTTGATTTCTAAGCTGCACTTCATAATAATTTCTTTCATTCAACATTCCTTTTACGGGAAAACACGCATGAACCCAACAAATTGACTTGCTCTCAACTGTGTGGCTTCATAGCTCAGTTGGTAAGAGCACTGCACCGGCATCGCAGAGGTCGTGGGTTCGAATCCCGTTGGAGTCCCTTGAATTTTTCAAGTGCATATAAGAAACAATTGCTTCAATTGTCCAGAAAGTGTGAGGATCATTTCTTCAGTTGATTTCTAAACCGCACTTCATAATCATTTCTTTCAATCTATGAATGATCAGCGTACCAAAAATTAGTCATAATCCAAAAAGTAATTTAATTCATCTGTTCAATTCACGAGTTTGCTCACACAGCACTTTGATTATACTTATCAGAATAAACCTCATGCATGTTCCTTACTAAGAGGGTATAAAACCGCTAATTGCATATCAGAACATACTTTCGTGATCTTAAAACGAAACATATGTTCATATCACGTGACCATCTTTCAGCCACATTCACTGTGTTGACCATCTTAGCTTGTAGCAAGGATTACTGACTTTCGTAAGAAAAACTCGAAATTGAAAGAATGAACAATTAAATATCACAGGCCGCGACTAATTAATAAGTGGCTTGACATTTAAAGCAGAATGCTGGCGAAGACAGGTTGGCACAGATAACAGGCAAACATTAAGGTTTCCAACATCTTTCATCAACGGGAAGCTGGATGGGGCTTGTAGCTGTCTGCTTGCACGCGTTAGGTTTCTCCCACCCATTTGCATCTGGCCCAAATTGTTCGAAGGCTAAATAGCGTTATCCAGTGGTTAAGTCACTATCGAAGAGAGACAGAGTGGCTGAGAGGTTACGGCGCTGGACTTGAAATCCGGGGATCCCGGGTTCAAGTCCCACTCTGACCGCTAGATGGAATAAGCCAAGATAGTCCCTGGTTCAACTCTTCGGCCGCGCTTGTGTATGGCCAACAACTTGGCTTCCCCGTCAGTTGGGATTCTCAACTCTGCTACGTTTATTTGTATTGTTTGTTTCATTTACCCCAGAAAGACCTTCAAGGGCAACGGTAAATTAATTGTTTTCACAGATTTTATCCGCTGGATAGTGATTTGTCGGTGAACATCATTATCCACACCTTTTGAACAACTGAAGCCTGGCCAAACAAAAACTAAGACGAAATGAAATCGCAGTGAAGAGACATACCTCGTTGGTCGTCCAAGCCACCTGCTAAAGAGCACGAAAAATATGCCATCAGCAGACTGAGAATGAAAATTTTGTCATCCATGATGTTTGCCGGAATCAGATGTCTGAAAAAAAAAAAAAGTTGCTTTGAATTGCCTCGCCTGCGAGCAGAGTCTCCTCTGGTTGAAAAATCGACCTCGAAAGATCGAAAGGCTCCTGCTCGCAGGGTATGAATTGCCCTATAAAGGCCCAACCTAAAACGCTAAAAATACGCATTGGCATGTGTTCCCCTACGTTACGGTCATATTCTCACAAGATACATTCTCTCTGCAAGCCTCGCAATGATTATTTTCTTTAAAAGAAAGAAGAATCCAGAAAAGAAAAGAAAAGAGGACATTCGCGAACCTCTTTCCACGGCAACTTTCGCTTTATGTCACGACACGAAAGTATGGGTCACACAATAAATACTACAAGAAACCTGGTTGACCTCACTATTCGATTAAATACTGTCATCATACCTAACAAACAAGATTGAAAACGTATGCTTGTGCAGATGAAAGCTTAACTGAGGTCCAAGTTAATGTGCTCGTTCTATAGATAACCGGAAGACGCCAGAAAGAAAACTCGAAGAATATGAATTGATCAAATATTCAGCTTTCAGTTACAATTCTTGTGCTTAAAAAAAGATCCGATCAGCAAACCATTTCTCATGATAACAGTAGTTGCAACGATCAACGGTCAATTCAATAATTGCGAACGTGCAACTATGCGCTCACATGCAGCTCAAATCGACAATTGAAAAGAATCCCTGCCGGAAATCGAAAAAACAGTCCTTTCTTCCAAGGCCCATCATGTTATCTCACTATGTATATCCTCACAGTGCATATTTACTATTAATTCACCATATATCTGCCATCTACATCTGTTATCTCATACCGGCTATAACCGAGCGCGAGTCAAACAGTCCACTCAGTTCGACGGACCTTATAAAAAGACGTAGGCTGCATGAAAGCAATCTGAGAGTATAAAAGCTCGCTCGTTAAACTTGTCGGTGACTGACTCATAAAGTGTTATTCAAAAAGGCCATCACTTAAGCCTTAAGCTTTGGCTTGGAAATTCATAAATATGCATTGAATTATATAGATGTTTAGTTTTTCCCGTACGTCCTTTTTCACTTACCCCTGACTCTTTCAAAACCGGGGTAAGGTGCATGGAGTCTCTTATAATGCATTCTTGTCATTTCATTTCCGACGAAGAACAAAAAAATACCTTTCGCCGAATATCGACACATGACTGCGACTGATTGAACTGGGTTTTTTAGACGAACGTGATCGTCAGTCATTTTGAAAATTCTTTTTCCCAAAACAACACACCAGGACATTATGCAAAGAGTTAAAACTTTCATCGTCAGCAAAACTTCGAACGAGAACGATTCCCTCAATCAAAGAAGGCTGAACTCAGTGCAATGCCCCGACAAGTTAGACGGGAATCGCCTCGGCGGAAAGTCGTTTCATCACAAGAAAAGTATTTTTCCGACGAGGTACAATGGAACAGAGCACGCACAGCTACGCACGCGCGCGATAGTTAACTTAAAGGGAACCTCCACTGCTACAAAAAGATAACTTTAAAAGGCAGGAACTGTTGTTTACAATCAAACTTGTTTGGAATTTTTTCAAAGAACCCGTTCTTCCAGGCAAAAAAATGGGTTTTAGAATCGGTTGTTTTCGCTTTTAAATTTCCCGGGCGCCGCCATCTTGAATAATTGTGACGTGTACGGTTGCCCTATTGTTCTGACATAAAGAGCTTTTGTATAATAACCATAGAACAACTGCAACACCTCACAATTCTTCAAGATGGCAGTGCCCGGGAAATTTAAAATTGAAAACAAGCGATTCTAAAACTCAGTTTTTTTTTCCTCGCACGAACGGTTTCTTTGAAGAATTTTCAAACAAATTTGATTGTGAACAACACTTCCTGCCTTTTAAAGTTATCTTTTGTAGCAGTGGAGGGTCTCTTTATCACAAGGTGTACTGACGATTTGGGGTCAAAATCAGTTATTTTTCAACGCCTCATCAATACTAGAATCGTTCCTGCATCGCTAATTTTAAATCAAAATATATTATACCTATGTTATTCGAATTTTTCCCCATTCCCCAGTCCTCGAGAGACCTCACTCGCACTTTACACCCTGCATTAGAGGGAACGACACTGGGACAGACATTTACCTAAGGTATTCAAAGGGCTATTGATATTTTCAGACAAAGCTATTGCCGACACAAACGGATCCAGAATGTCATGCATAGCAAGATATTTCCAAACTGTGAAGTCATTTATCTAATAGGGCACTAAGAAAGAAATAGTGGTCCATGAATAGCTGTCCGTCTCGTTCCGACTGTCGCGTGAATGCGCCAAGTACGAAATGGCAAGTACACGAGCAGATCATCGCCAGTCCATTCCATCTATAGGTGGCTTCACTGTCGCACCAAAGAAAAATTAATTCTTAACTGTTAAATGAAAAAAGCCAAGAAAATGAATGTTATAAAAGACAAGTACATGAACAACTTCTCAAAGTCTGCGCGGTACAGCATTTTTTACTCCGGCAGTATTTGCCGAAACGTTTCACGCAACTCTTAAGAGCTTTGTAGGCGGCGCAAAAATCGACAAAAATATCTGGAATTCATATTGCAATGAAAATGCTTTCTTTTCACTCGTGAGCTGGTATACATACGCATAAACGCAGCAACCTTCGAATAAATGAAGCGTTTATAATGATGAAAATTATAAGGAGGGACCTTTTTACAACCAGCCGATCACAATCGTCTTGTCACGCAAGATAAAAATTCGGAAATTGAAAATGCTGTATTTTAAACACGAAAGACGAAGAAACTTGTAAAAGATTTAATTCAAGATTTTCTTCATGGTGCTGCAGATAAATAAAAACCTTGCGATGTTGCTGATCTTAGACTTTGATGACGTCACGGTGAACGATCTACAGTGTATTGTGTAAGCCGGGGACAATCCATTACCGTCGTTCCCAGGGCGTTTATTTGCAATCATAGCTAAAGCGAGAGAAAAGAGAGAGAGAGAAAATAGCTTGCATTAAGCGCAGGAAGCTGCTTTATTAAGATTCAGATGCACCGAAGGATAATCCCCCAAATTCTGCAACGATGAGGTGAGACAAGGTTAAAAGAGGCAATTTGAGACGCTTAGCCGGTGCTTGACGGACGTATCCCGTGAAATTCAAAATAGACGGTTTGCAAGTAATCTCTGGAGACACAAATGGCAATGGTGGAAATGGATGAGAGACCTATCGTTTTTCTCTACCAAAATGGCAACCCAAATAACGTAACGTGCAAACGATCTATTAAAATTGGGTACCCAAATGTGGGCCGTTTTAAACCAACTCACCGACGTGTCTTAAGTTTCATTGCAAACGAAGAGTACCGATAGGGCTTTGCTGGGGTTACGTAACCAATCCAAACACTTCGAGGACGCTTTGGCGACGTTTAAACAAAATCTAAATACATCATCATACCTTGCTTAGGGTCTTACAGCCACACTTCAAGCTACTGGTTGCGTTCTAATTGTTAGCATGCAACAGGGACTGAAACAGTAGGAGTGCTGGCAAGTCGGTGTTGTCCAAATATGTTTGTTGACAATTGGGCGTCAAAATGTCTGGCTCCGAGGGATTTTTTTTTTTTTTTATGTAAATCGAAACGTTAAACTTCTCTGTCGATTGAAACGCGAAACAACACCTTCAAATGACGTTTGAATCTAATCAGAATGGTGTTGCATCAGTGATACATCAAAAAACGAAGGAATCATCGATCTAGGTGGATAACCCATTGTTGACTTGATAAGAGGAAGTATGGAAATTTTAAACAAACACTGGATTCCCACACCAAATTGCCCGCTGGACGCCCCACACCACATTACGATTTAAGATGGCTGCAATATCTTCAAAACTTCGCTTAAATATCTGTTCAGGAGAGTCAAACCGTCCAAGGTTTTCGGATTCTATCTTTGCAAAAAGCTATAGATTTCTTATCTTCAACACCACCTTAGGGCGCTTTCCATTTGACAGAACTGACCGGCCAGACAGGGCATTTGGGTGTCGGGCTAACTCTACAATGCATTCAAAATAACATACTTCTCGAGCATGATATATGTATATATATATATATACCTCTAAAAGAATGTGAGGGATATCATGCAACTGTTTGTTCAAATTGTTACATTTTCCTGTCAGTTCTTTAATATAAAAGGAAAGCGCCCTAACAGATTCTCTACAGGGGGGAAATGGTCCCTTCCATTTTCAGAAGGGTTATTTTTTCGCCTTGTCGAAGGAATATTGGGCGTGCGCGACGAGATCACGCTTGCGCCGAGTCGGCGAAATTTCTTGCGCAAAACACTTGAAAGCAGAAAATTGCGTTTATTTTGGTCAAAAGTCAAACCACAAGGGTAGTTGCTTCAAACTGCTTCACACCTACCCACGACAGCGAAGAGGTCAGAGACGCTTTTCACTTGAAAAGATAATAGCAAGATTTGTAGTGTCATTTGGCCTAAATACCACGTGTGATATTACAATTACAATGCGGTTTTGCATAATTTCACGTGATGTTGAAATATCATGTGTTGTTTCAAATCATCGTGCTATTTTTTGTTCATACCCCTTCCTGAGAAATCTAACCAACTGTTTAATTGTCAATTTCGACATGTAAGTCTTTTAAAAAAGCTCAAAAACCTCTGCTCTCAACCAATCAGAATTTAGAAATTTCTCAGTGAGTAGTATAAAAAAATGGAATAACTTAACAAGCATGTGATTTCCATAAAGTGCAAAACTCACGCGCCGACTGCAATTTGGTCAAATTGACGAAGTGATGTCAAATGATCCGAACTGAAAGCTAGCAGGTTTAATAGGATATCACAAGCATTTGAAACTCCTTTTGTTACGCCTTTCATCACTTGCATTGCATTGGTTTGAAATAAAAATAAAATCCGTTTCAGTTCATATACAGTCAAATCTGCACAGTGTTTGTTTGTTTCTTTAGCTTAACTGCTGATTACCCTGGGAATTATTTGCATGTCACTGAATGTTATTTCCGAAACTGCTTTTGTCCGTGAACCGTGAGTTTCAAACGTTCAGCAAATCCTCTTAAAAATCAAGGTTTCCGATGACGAATCTGCAATTATTTACAAGACCGTGCTAGGATTAATGAAAGAATTTAAAGAGGCCAAAAAAACAAGAAAGAATTTCTTTCGTTTTAAGAAGAGTCGACAAATTACTGATGTAATGGGGTGTAGTTGGTTACTGCGGATTGTTCAGTTGTTGAGTGACACGCGGCTTACTCGTGCAAAAGTTCTTTAGCCGATTTCACTTGATTCGAGAAAACGCCTCGTAAGTCAATGCAACAAATAAAAATGTTCTAAAATGCAACCAAGTATTTATTCAAGGCCCTGTTGACATACAAAGAAACAGTGAACTTTTACAAAGAAACAGTGAACTTTTATCCGTTCCCGACAGGACCATGGGCGCCTATGGTCTCGTCGCGGAACGAGTAAAAGTTCGCTGTTTCTTTGTAAAAATTATCGTCACCATCCCTCTAGCACTTCCCCCTAGCTCCTTTTTGGTCGGAATACTCTGGACCTGTGAGTCATCGTGGTCTGATGATGCTCGAACCCTCACAGTGTCTCTTTCCGGTGTCCCTAACCACAGGCAATCTTGGCCGGCGTTTATGAGGAATATTTTGGATCCTCAGATTACATAAGAGACAAATTATCAATCATTTAGATGGGGGAGTCATTATCTCTGAGGAGATCGTTTTATGAAGGACTCCTCGCAGGTGTCTATAATTAGTAAGCATCATATTTGTAGTTCAGTGGTAGATCCAGGGGAGGGGCCCGTGCCCGGCCCCTTATTCTTCTTATTCTATTCCTATTCTTCTTATTCCTCTTTTGGTCATAATAAAGCTGCTTCAAAATCTAGAAAAAAACGCCAAAAACCGCGGAAAACTCGAAAAAAATTGAGAGAGGGCCCTCTCTTAACTCTAGGTCTGGATGCACCACTGTAGTTGGTCAAATGTTAAAACAAAACTGGCGTTTGTCCAACAGTTCTGATCAATCAAGGGATGCGCTGCTTCCTTTCCCAACAACGTGCTTCATCGTTTGTCCTAAAGTTATCTTTCCTGTTCTTTGCCGAAAGAGCGTTAAGGTTGATTTTCACAGCAAGGACCGATTGTTTCTTCCAGATTTTGCCATGTATATTTCTGTGCCAAGATATGACTGAACAAAATACCAGTGTGAACAGGTTTGTTGACGTTGAACGTAATGCCGGCAAACACTGGTATTGTACTCGATCTCCAAGTACTAGCCGGCTTAGAAAACCACAATACAGAAGCTAAATCTTTTATTAATGGGTAAAACGTAACATTGCTCAGAAGAATGAAATGAACGGCCCTAAATAAAACTCATTGAATTCAAATGAGAGAGAACTGAGGTCCCATATCAATGAAAGAAGAATTCTTTGTTGTTGTAATTTCCTGAAGAGAACGCCTGTAAACCATATTGATACAAGGACCAATCTACAGTGATAAATGATACTTAAAATACAAAGCTAATAATACTACCTCGCACTTTCGCTAAATATGCAACACACACTTCAAATTATATTACACAGTAGCCTGATTACTCAAGGGACACAGAAAATACGTACCAACCTTGCTGAAGGTACTATTCAAAACAGTTCCAAGAGACAACACCCACACGACTCGTGACTGGTTTAACAACGAAAACGGGTTTGCTTTAAGCGTTAACCCTTGTTACACAGAAATCGTTGCATGCAAAATTCAAACCCGGCTCGGCCGTGATAGCTCGCGCTCTTGGGTGCCCGCTTGACCACAGCGAAATTCCTGCGACCAACTGAGCACGCGTATTAAGCTGCTAACTGAAAAGTGAGCCGGTTGTCAGTATCTTGTCAAGATATTATGTTAATACTTTGAGTTTGTTCATCTCACAGCTGTAAGTTCATTGCGTCACCAGGCTCGCGGATCTCCATGCGCTGGTGTAGAGACTGCCTACATTTCCCGGACCTCACTAATGATGTTAATGTTATTGTTAGTCTGAGGGGCTCTCAAATTAGAACAATCAACTAAGAAATGCTAAAACTGACGTGAGCATTCAGTCTCAATATTTAAACAAATGAGTCAAGATACAAGAAAACAGGGTCAAAGGTCTATGGGGCACTCAACCTTGCCAAAAGAGATATTTCAAGTCTTATTTTCTGTCACGAGGATGGATATTTCAATCTGTTCACGTGCTCTGTTCAATTTGCTGAACAACCTTCGGAACGCAAGTATTGAATTTCCGCTCGCTGTGTTGTAGATTAAAAGTTAAGTCCATGTGAAGGTCGTTTTAAGAGGTTGAGGGAACAATCCACAAACTTCGTTATTTCGGCCTCTAACTTTTACGTATTTGTTTATTATTATTATTATTATTGCACATATATTTTGTTTTTTGTCGCAGGCAAAACATTGAATTAAGAGACCTAAGAATAGTTATGGATGTACGGTAGAATCTATTGGGACTTTTGAGAAAACGTCTATTGAACTTGTCAGTCTCACTAAAAAAGTACTCTCTGCTACTTTTCTAAGACGTTGCTTTTCATCTTAGAAACACGCAGGTCCAAGCATGTTTGATGTTTATAAAAACTCTGGTGCTTTTAAACTTCCTCTCTGTTCCAGCATTGTTAACCTTTCTGCATGTTAAATCAACCGGCTGTATTGTTATTCTGGCTCCAAGATCTCTTAGCCCGCCAAGCTTAAACGCGGTAGTGGCCAAATAAAACGAAACGGTAATCCTGTGAACATTTTACGAAATATACTACAAGATTTTATCCCTTCCAATGTTTTCAAGGCCACCTTTGTGATTGCCTTCAGCGTCAACGAATTTGCTAACTTGCAGAGTCCGGAATCTCCTTTCCTGATTTTGAAGTTTTCATGCCATTCATTTCTGCGCTCAGTCTGTCAAAAACTTCTTCCGACCTTGAAAGCTCTCACAGACTATTCCAATATTGTGTGAGTTAATCTGCACTTTCTGACATGGCAATGTTGTGTCATTTGATCTGGCACATGACTGACATGAGAAGCCGAGTTCTTCACTGGCGTTCGTCCAGGTTGTTCGGATATTTGAGTTAATACTTGTAACACGAGGAATGCAATACACTGTCGGGTAAGCCACCAGTTCCTAAGTTGGAAATACGTGCTGTCCTTCATTAAGAATAACTATGCTTCCTCAACCACAATGCTAAAAAGGATTTTAAACGCCTTTCTGTTCGCTTTGTTTGAATCAGAGAACTCTTATTTGACAATGCGAACGAGCAAACAGTGAGCCGGCGGGCTGATTACACAACATGCTCAATTTAAACTGACCTTATCACCTTTTCTTAAATCGGCTTAAAAACAATAATAATACAAATGAATAACAAAAATAGTTTTAGACAATAAAAAAGAGAAAGCCAAGACAAACACGAAATCCCGGAAATTTGAAAAAGCTTTTTTTTTTCTTTTTTTTTCTTTTTTTTTTTTTGTTTTCCGAGTGATCGACAAGATGTGGGGTGACATCGGGGGGGACAAAAATTCCTTTCCTTATTCCCTTCAACGTCAAATGGTGTTAGCAACACTGATGTCCATGACCGACCCGGATGATTTATTTTACTATAACATCCAAAATCAACACAACTCAACATATCTTGGATGTGCCATAAATGGTTCGAATATTAAATGAGTAATCGGTATATTCTTCTTTTTTGCAATTTTGTTGTGTGTTGTCAACTTATGGTGCCATTAGAGTCCAAGCTTGAGGAGTTAGCTTACGGCGATCGAAAGAGATTCAAGTCGTGCGATATAGATTTAACCATTGCAATAAACTGTGATTTACCCCAATTTCTTACGCTTTTCATAGTCAGTCCGAAAATCATCTTTTATCCCTGAATATCCACGTCATTAAAAATACAACAAACCGGACCACTTAAGGGGTTCGGTGTTTGACAAAGTTTAATTTTGTTCTTAACTTTTAGACCTTAGCGCATTTTCTGTGTACTGGCAAGTCAAGACTAAAAATGATCATGGGCGTACTCTCAGCTGCAAGCTATAAAGTGAAGGGTGAAATGTTCAAACAATTTTGTCTGTAATCGAGAGTTGTGATCTAGAAAGGGAATCTTTTAACTGTAAAAATGACACTGAATGCATTGACAATTTGTTGAAAAATAAAATTTCGCCGAACCCAAACTTTTCGGTCCTCTTCAAAAACATGAAGAACTGTTAACACTTTAAAAGGAGCACGAAGGACCGCGAAGGTCAAAGTTTCTTATAAACGAAATGGAAATGCCACAGAATGATCAAACCACACTTAAGTCAATGACTTTCCATATAATCAACAAAATCAACCAAAAACCGAAAAAGAAAGCCTCTCGAGTTTTGGTTTGGTGTTCTGTAACAAAATAATGCATGTAGGTTGCAGTTTGTTTATTGACAGTCTCGGAAGAAATCATTCACAAGCCACGTACATAACTTGAAACCCCTGCCTGATAGAAACCAAATTGAAAATCAATTTTAACTTTTTTCCACTTCATCTTCGTACTAATCAACACCGCCCTCTCCCATTTTCGATCCGGGTAAAGGTAAGCTGAACCTCCAGTCTAAACGACCAGCAGGTGGTGATTTGGAAGAACTGAAAAGATCGATGAACGTTCAAACATGCTGCAAGGTCAAACGGTGTGAGTACTAAATTAACAGGCCAATTTATTTTTAGAATTTATACCCTGTAACTAAAGCACTTAGTGATTATAACGACTGTAAAGATGTGCAGCAGTTAACAGTGAAATTAAGGTATATCAATCTGCGAACTGAAAATGCTCGCCGACGGAGAGGACAAGGTCAATATTAAGGAGGCCAATTGATGGTTATCAAAAGTCATGTTGGTCCTTGCCACTTACATATTGTTCACCAATTCCCTGAAAAGGCTGACTTAGAACCTACCATGCACGCCGTTGAACGCTTGCAATGACGTTCGTTGTTAAAAACACCTTAGGCAAAGTTTAACTCACCTCAATTGTTGAATATTTGAAATGTGATGTGTCTAAGCTATGACAAGCTCAATCCTTGCTGGAAAGCATCCAGGATGGCTTCACTACCTGTTGTTTTTGTCAATCTTTTGCCGGAACAACAAAACTGGAGGGATTAAGATGAAGAGCAATCATCTTTCCTTGCATGCATGGCAAATCCGAAATTGCCCAAGAAGGAACTCGACACGTTCTCAGATAGATTCGCCCACTCACTGTCATGTGATAATATCTGATAATTGATAGTTGAGAAAAAAAAAAGGCTTCTTAGATAAGCCTTCCTGAGTTTCCTCTTTGTCGTTTTGGTTTTCCGGTTTGTTTTTTGCTGTTGTCGTTTTTTTGTCTTTTTTTTATTTGGGTTTCTTTTGTTTTTGTTTTCTTTTGTTTGTTTTTTTGTTGCTTTGTTTGTTTGTTTGTTTGTTTGTTTTGACTTTTTTTTCCTTCATTTCTTTTAGTTGACTGTATCGACCCTGGGAAAAATACCTGATTCAACTGCATCGGAAAACAGACAACGAGTAGAACACGCGGAAAACTCTAGTAAGAGTTAGTAAGAGATTACCTTGTAACTGAAGCAAGCTTTCCGGCTCAAGGGAGGGAAGGATGGAGGGGCGGTAAATATTTTCAACAGCACCTTGACCTTTGAGAGCATTTGCTTTTGTTTACTGACAAGCGGAAACAGTTCTAATGACGCCATATTGGTGGGGGGGGGGCAAACACGGCTAAAATTACAGTGTATGGGATTTTGGTCGACTTTGAATATTAATAAAAATGAAAATAAATATTAATAAAAATAGCGGCAAATGTTGGAAATCAGC
>BLFK01000222.1:354290-380942 GCA_014634185.1 Astreopora myriophthalma | reverse complement strand
AAAAAAAACAACATGGCATCATTAACCGCGAAAAGGTCTATTAGAAATGGCTGCGTTGTAACACGCGCCGGCCTCACACTAAAAATAATCATTTTTCCGTTTAAGATGGTGACCGATTGCCTGTAATAATTAACAATCGCTGACCTTCGCATTCTTTACCGTGAAGACGCTAATATGGCGCATTTGTGCGGAAAATGTTTCCTCGCTAGCTTGCAGCATCATTCACTCAACTGCGACGATTTTCGCTGCGCCACAAAATTTGGACACCTGGAACAGCCTAAAGAAAATTTCATATGCTGAAGATGAATATTGACTATCGGGGGTTCACTGAGTCAATGTTTTGTTTTGTCATTATCTGAGTAGTTCAAACCAAGAGATTTCACCTGTTTCAACTGATTCAGCCGTCAGCCAATGTTTGGAATAAATCGAATAGTGGCTAATGTGGTAAAAAAAAAACAAACACTGATGAGAGCACTTTAAAAGGTATACAGAATCTTCCAATTTGTAACCTTAAACCTTAATTCTTGGGTGGATCCAGGAGTGGTTCGGGTGGTTTGGTCGAACCCACTAAAGTGAAATGAATAAAAACGTTTAAACGTGTGCCCGGTTTCTGACAAAGAACTTCTAAGGTGGCCGATTTATAAAGTGGACAAACATCGCTAACATGTACTATGTGCTATCTCCGGGGGAAAAAAAAAAACGACACATGAAAAGGGCGAAAATTACATTGGTGGACGAGAATCTTTTCCTCCAGAGGACATAGTAAATACAATTAAATAACTGTAATTTTAGTTTTAGTTTATAAATGGGTCTCTGTTATTAGTATTATTGCAAATACTAAACGTAGTCCGTGTTTAAAACAGCATAAAACAGAGACGGTTTCAAAGATATTAAAAACCTACAATCATCCTTCAATTAAGGCTGGAAATCACGTTTCTGAGGACCTTCATTTCAAAATCTCCAGAGAGAGCATGCCCCAGACGCCTTTGAAGAGTATGCCGAAACTCCCTCTAAACCCCCCGCTAAACGCCTAAACTCTCTCTAAACCACCGATGACTAAATTCTGAATCCGTCCCAGTAATTTGCACGTTAGCGTCGAGTTAGCTCGTTATGGATACAAGTCGTGAGTCTCTTTATCATTGTAAAGAGAGACCACTGGCCTGAGTGGGCTCTTGTACTCCACTGAGTTCGCTTTTGCGTCGATGTGCACGAATTCGATAATGCAGTGTTTTGAAGACCTTCTCCAAAGTAGAGATCGTTGAAAATCAATGCCAGTGTGCCAGCAAAGAGACCTTTTTTGGGCGATGACGTCATGAAGTCAAGCAATGATCATGCTTATCGCTCCTGACTTGGTTCTGTTAGGAAATTTACGTGAATACAACTTAACTTTTCCCGTTCTGCGTTTCCACAAATCAAGAGAGGAAGGCTCAATATATTGGGATAACCCATGGCCAGGATCGGCAAATTTCAACAAGAATCAATCTGTTTGAGTCGCTGACAATTTGAACGCCTTGTAAATAGCCAAATGGTTGCCGCCTCCCAGTTGGGATTCTGAATTTTGTTCTGTTTATTTCAGTTGTTACTTTCTATACACGGCCCCACAAGCTTGAAGCTTTAAATATAACCGTGTGTAAATAAAGCTTCTTTTCTTTTCTTTACTTTACTTTACTTTACTTTACTTTACTTTGCACTGAATTGGCTATTTTATGCCGTCCTTTTTACTACAAGACAATACAAAATAATAAGCCATTGGTCTCGAGAGTCCCCGCATATAACCTGGAAGCGCTCAGTTCCATACTATTCTCTAGGTTCGGCTAAACTGTTCGGTGTTCGGTTCGGTGAAACATATTCTTTAAATAGATTCAAAGCGCTTATTGAGTAGAAAAACGTACAAGTTCTTCAAAGAACATTTCGAAAAGTTGAAGTACGGGGCTTTCTTTCCTGAAATATCTCCTCTGGTTTCAAGAGATGTTCACGTTTTTCACTATGGCTGATGCACGAATCGTAAATCGTCTAAATCATCTCAAATATGCAGAGGATATGACACTGACGGCGACTTAGGCAAAAACAATATTCTACAAAAGCGCGCAGCTAGTGAATATGATATCAATAAAGCTGTGCAAACTAAAGCAAACAAGCGACCACGCACATCTGGTACTTAACTTTTCCATTTTTCACTAGTGAACTGAAATATGAAAAATACGAGTGTTTTAGTTCCCGGTTCTAGACTCGGTTCCAACTCTCTGCGTGCTGACGTCTGCAATAAGTGCGGTGCCTTTCACCTCCCCAAAAAAAACGTATAAGCAAAACACGCCACAAAGACCTAACAGAAACACCAATCAAGATACATCGTTTCGAAACACACTGTGTATTTAGCAGCATGTAAGAGAAAATCAAGGATGCCCGAAGGCCAATGCCAATAGATCCTTGCTACACACCGATAAAACAATGTATAGTCACCCTAGGGGTGGAAAATTAAAGCTGAGCTGCCAGCGGTACTCGGAGTTTGCTTACAAGACATGTGCTGGACGTGTGTTGTATCACTCACATGTAAAAACTGTTACAATGTGACGGCAGTTTTGGGTCGACATCTTTGCCTTGGCTATTTAATCTTAACAAGATGTTCATCATATTGTTCACCGGAAGGGACAGAAAACCCAGCATAAGCCACGTTCGAACATAAACTGCAAATGTCTTATTCCTTTTATCCGAACTTGTGTTATGCGCCCCTGAGGAAAGAGGAAAAAGTGCAATAGTTCCGTGCCCGCTGAATTCCTGTTTGCCGTTCTGTTTCCAAGAAGATACAACTCTTACGTCATTTTTTCTTGACCATTGTCCGCAGTTCGGCTTTCCCGCGATTTAATATTCACAATTTACTTTGAGTTCGGTCAAACCCTACTTTAATACAAATTTATCAGCTGGGTAAACCTCGTTGACGAGTATCACAAGAAAGTGTTTTTGTTGCGTTCTAATCTAACTACGTAATTGAACTGAGTCACGAGAGAAACACGAACATTGACAGTATGATCACCAGTATGATACCTACACACAGCCTTCCCGCAGTTTGAGAAAATGGCCACAAGTTGTGCATGAATGGCGAAAACTGTTAAGACCTCATTAGACTGTGGATCGAGTTAACCTCCGCAACTCTCCTTACACAGCAGAGAAAAAACACGAGTTCACTAAAAATGGTGCAACTCAAATATCAAAACAATCCTCTTTAAATAGATGTTTAACGGGCGAGTTTTGAGTTGGACTAACATGAATCTCTTTTGTAAACCAGACAGTGTGAAAATACAGTTAAAACAACGTTAAAAAAGTCACATACCTTCGGTACCTTACCTATATCCAACCTCCTCTGAAGAGAGCCAATTCTACAGGTTAAGAAAGGAAACCAGCGTCAGGAAACTTGTTTTATTTTTCCGCGAACCTGGTTACGTTCGATATTACGACTGAAGACGCTCTCGTAGACTCCCTTTTAATCACATCAAATGTGCAGTAACAATTTACAAGCTTGGTTATCTGTAAGTGCAGAACAGTCAAAGATATTCGGTCCTCCTGCATAAACCACACACCATCACTGTATCATTAAGTTACGCTGCTTTTGTGTTGAAATATTTAACAGCTGCGAAACGTGCCTCGAAGAACACTTCAATCAAGATTGAATGCCCGGATATCCTGGGTTCTGGCATGAACTAACAATCGCTGGTCAAAAGGGAAAATAACGTACCAGTTGAATGCACGTAGTTTGTTGTATAAACGTGTTTTTACTGTTTGAGAGATTCCCATCGTGGAAGCTAACTAAAACATTCTTGCTTATCAGCGATCAAGAGATCATTTGAACCACTGACCTCGTCGGTCTGAAAAGAACACCAATGACGTAGCTTTTTTTCTTTATTTATTCCCGAGTTTTTGGCATCTCTGCCAATCGAAGCAAGTCAAAACAAGCTGCGTTAGTGATGGGATATGTTGGCTTCCGATCCTGGGGTAGGGTTAATAACAAGGAGAAAATCTGTTTAGCTTCATTGCTTTCCATAAAGTGAAATCACAGTATTTTAGTCCTCTGCTGAGATAGCGGGTTAAGAATAGTCTAGTGAAGCAAACAAAAGTCTAAGTCTGATGAGAACGATAGCTTGGCGGAACAATGTGAACGACGAAAAGCAGTTCTACAGACTTCCCGTGTCTTCTATGTTGTCAACTTACTTAAGCTGGTATCATATTCTCTGTGCCTTTTACTTTTTGTTCGTCGCAGCAAAGATCGGTTACACTGTCAATTGATGGCTATCGTAAAAGGTTCTAAAAATAGCGGCACTTCCTAAAAGTTTACTCTGAGAAGTCTTGTAGCAACCAGTACTTCGTTGACTTTCTTCGGAGTGCTGCCAGTAGTGCGCTTATTTTTCGAGTTGTCGCGCCAAGATTTCCCCCTCAAATCAGCAGGGAGCAATGAGCTGTCATGATTGAAAAGGTGATAACATCTCGACTCTGTTTTCTTTCAAAATTTGGCAAGAACGCCAATTTCGATATATTAAAATTCACTGTTAGACAAAAAGGCATCATCTCGAGGCTCCGGGGAAAAAAACTCATCCAAATCCTTACTTTATTCCCCAGAGCCTCGAAGTCACGTTTATTGTCTGAACCTGAATTTTAAAATATCGAAATTGCACGGTCTGTTGAATTCAAAGTCGTCTGGACAATACGCAGAAAACCAAGGAAACGTGTTGAATGTGGCAGACAAAAGTGTTTTTGAAAACAAAAAGCGAAAGATAACTTTATTTGTTAATGGAGTGGAAAACGCCTCCACGAATCTCTGCGAAAGCAATCTAAGTTATTTATCGCTAGCCCAGTGACAGATCATCTCTCTCATCAGATACTTGACTGATGAAAATTGTAATTTGAGCTGCCAGGGATTCGCCTTCCTCGAAGAAGGAAAACGCACGTTCCGTTCGCTGCCCTCACGTATCGAACGCCAAACTTCGCAACCTGTGAGAACAATGTAAAACCTAGAAATTCGTGGCTCACACAGACACGTCTTTTCGCAGTTTCAGTCATGGGTATAATCGATCTTCAGGAGCAGAATTTCTACCCAGCAAAATGCTCCATGATATAACACTGGTTAAATATTCGGGAACAAGATATGGGGCAAATTGCTTGTAATGACCCCGGAGCTTGGTTCTGTAGTAAACCCCTTAGAGGTGCTGGAGAATGGGCGGGAGGTCTTACTGCTGGCTGGGTCAGTTATGCCTTTACTAGTAGGACAAACACGCGAGATCTCGTTGACCTTTACGCTGGTGTTAAAAGAGGCGAAAAACGCCACTTCCACTCAATGCCACTCACATTATACAAAACATTTACTTTACCTACGCGATGGAAGAGTTTCGCGTGTCCAACTGAGTTAATTTGACTACCGATTGTTGAGTCTCATCTCATCCGTTCATTCATTCATCACAGGAAAATTTGAACACACAAATGACCAGCTCCCAACATCAGTGGTTTCATAGCTCAGTTGGTTAGAGCGTCGCACCGGCATCGCGAGCCCCGTTGAAGTCCAGTTCAGGCTTCTCTAAGCAATTGCTAAAATTGCGTCCATAACTGCGAGGATCATAGCTTCATTTGAGTTGAGCAGAGTGCAGGGGTGCCAAACGCCGTTTTCTGTTCACTACTGACGATGCGTTACGGTGCAATCAGGGACAGGATTAATTGAGACACTCCCCGAAAAGAAACCTTTTAGTTCAACACGTGAATTATCCCATCTTCACTGCTAATATTGCGCCCCCCTCCCCCCATTTCAATGTTACATTCACTTGACAGTGTCCAAAAAGTGTGCTTCAATATTGAAAGGGAGGCTGGGGGTCGCTATGGACGAGAAAGGTTTTTTTCTTTTTTTCAGCTAGGAAACGCGACCTCTTGGATAAAAAGTGTTTGTTTCGCTTACATGTCTCAACAGTTTGTCTCTGATTGTAGGTTATCTACAAATTTCGATACTGACTTGTTTTCGCTTGCGTACCTATTCGCTGGCCGAATTTGTAAAATACACTTGTAAAATATTTATTCAATTGACCCAAGTTTAGAGATCATTCATTTGATATTAGTGCCCGATCGTTTTATTGTCGATTAAGATGCAACGTTTAGTGGACCAGTACATGCACTTGGCAAAGTATAATTAGCTGCAGGCGAACACTTTCTAAAATTCGGCATTGCTTGCTACTTGGATGGAGAGGACTGGGTCTATTCTCCTGCAGGGGAAAACTCCCTCATGTAGGAAATTTGTTTTTACACGAAAGGAATTCATGCATTCTGCTCTGTATGTCACCACAAGTACAGTACTTGTGTCTCTTCCTTCTCTTAATTATCTTGATTGAGACTGGTTAATCTTCTTAGAGAAATAGTTCTTAAGTTTATAATCCATAGGATCATGAACGACGATGAAGATGTGGAAACTTTACCACGTGCAGTGCAAAAGCAAAGACGTCACACGACCAATAGCATTCTGTTCACTCACACACAGATGGTCACGTGACGTATTTGACATAACATTCAATCCCTAAATGTTTGGAAAGTAATTAGTTGAATGCGTAACGGTAATAGGACTTCGTGACGTACAATTCAGGGAGTACTCGGGCAAGTAATTTCCAAATCGGCCGAGCGCGGTTATCATCCGAGGAGTACCCCCCGGGCATACCGCCCACCTCAGCATCGCGTTAAACTCACTTCTCAACTATGTAGTCAATAAACTCAACTTGCCGCTATAAATACTGAGGAGAACGAATTAAACTTTTATGTTATTTCATAAATAAATAAAATAAATAAAATTAATCGTAAATTGATCATACCTCCTGAGGGGCTTTTCAGGGCCAATGAAACAATAACACACTTGACGAATCCCAACTGGCGGGAGGCAGTACAATTGGCTATTTACAAGCGCCGACAGGCGACTAACTTGACCAACAGAGCGGGACTGGAACCCTGGAGCTCTGCATTTCAAGTCGCCGCAGCGCAGCGCCCTAACCACTAGGCCACGCAAACTCCATTCCTAACGGCCTCTGTAAGTGAACATAGCGAAGGAAAATCCAATTAGACTGCATCTTACTTCAATTTAAGAGCTTCCCAAGGCTGATCGCCACTCAGTTCTATGTCACAGTGACGTGGAATTATTGTTTAAAAGACGCGATGATAAGGCAGTATTTTTCTTCGTTCGTCAACGCATAGTTAGTCGACTAACTATGGTCAACGCTTGACTGTATAAGTAGTTCAAGTCACACCGCAAATGACCGCTGGGAAACAAACAGCTGAGCTGTGCCGGCAAGACTAGGATTATCCTGTCTCAGTGTTTTCTTGTCCCCTAACATTAATAGTTTTACCACCGAGCATTTCTCAGGCCTGGAAACAAGTTAAACTTAAAACCCTTCAGCAACACGTCAGGCTAAACTTAGCTCTGAAGTGCACCCCTACCCCCCTCTCCAATATTTTTCTGTCTGAAACAAATTTTAAATTTTGTGTTGCTTAAATCCTCACAAAAATAAATCAATCATCTAATTTTTTTTAGAATTTTTGTTCAGCCGCAAGCAAAGAAATATCTCGGGCGAGGATTAAAATGTTCACGAATGAAGACAGTTTTCAGCAAGGAAACGGGAAGTTACTTCAAGGCTCCACGGTTCAACGCCTAGAAACCTCTTCGCCTAACACATAAGAAATGATGAAGCTGAAAACGAAACGTTTCGCGGCTTTCGAGAATGCACGCCTGACGCTTATACTTTCAAACACGAGGGGGGCCAAAATTAAGGAAAAAGTTCATTACTTCAGTTTACCGCGGTAGGGAAAAGGAGGGAAAAATCCAAAACAAAGTATTTCAAACAGTAAATAAAGCAAACATTTCAAGCGTTAAAACCTAGAGTTAAAAATCCATTTGCGCTTCTTTTTTTAATCAGTATGTTGTCAATTAATCTGGTGAACAGTATCGTGTTCGAGTCGCACTGAACACTTTCACTTTACTGTGGTGCTCTGTTACCGCTGCTAACAGAGCGGTTATAACAAGATAAAAGGGTTGTTTGCTTGGAGATCAACCACTTAAAATAAGCCAGCGGTATGGGTAGATCAATCACAACTCTTTAAAGACTCATCTGAACAATAACACCAGGAAGCGCTATTTAGCGGAAGCACTAAATATGGAATTATTCCAGTATTCCTTGAGAACTTACCGACTTTGTTCCAAAGCTCTACCAACAAGGGATGCGGGATAGAGAAGGCCCAAAGCTGAATCCAAGAAGATGAATTGTGGGTTGAACAATAGAACAACCAGTCCAAATAAATATGGTAAGCTAACCTTTTGAAATTTGTCCAATCCCTTGCTTATAAATATAGCTTCCCTCAAACCGGATGTAAAATGTGAAAGCTCTGCGGCTACAAAAAGCGGTTTACTTTGAGCGGCTTTCTGTAGCACATCCGATCTGACGGCCTCAATTGATAATAACGCGAAACACTTTTATACCCTCGATTCTTATTTATTCAGGAAGTGAAGAAAATAAGCAAACCAACATACATAAATAGGAATTTCTCAAGTTGAGTTATTTCAACCTAAAACGGGTCTCGGCTGCCTGTAGTTGACCAATCAAAATTGTGTCGGATACAAGTTTTGACTTGAAACTTGAAAAATTTGACAGAAGTAGTGCCAGTGGATTACATTATACCAGCCACTAGATTTAAAAGATAAAGCGTTCGAATACTGGTTTGGCGTAATCCCAAATGGTCAACCTTCCCAAAACGTACCGCACACCCATAAAGCAGAGCGGCTTTGTCTGTGGGTAATTCTAGTGCAGTAATTTCGTTGATTCTGGTCAATTAGCACCTTTCATTCAGAAATTAGATCACTTTTAGTTTTACGGTGCTTCACCAGACACATTATTGCTGGGCTACGCTTCAGCAAGCAAAAGACAAATGTAAGAAATGGAAAGTTTCAAACTTCGTCGTCTCGTTGATGATGCTCGTCTCGTTCATGATGCTCGTCGTCTCGTTCAGGGGTGTAAATTTCGGGTTTCGGCGTCACTTAGGGTGTTCTGTTTTTAGCCGTGAAAGGTCTCGATTAGGGTTGCACGCGAAGAAAAATAAAAATATATGTATTTAATATAAACAAAATGGTCTCTTTTAGGGGTCAAGAAAAGCTTGGGCGACGCCCAGATTGATCTCCTTTAGGGCTTTAAGGCGGGGTACACATGAATTTGAATGAAATTGTAAGAGGTTTAGAGAAGCGATAAAAGGAAGAAAATTAGTTTTGAAACACTAACAGACAGTTGACTGACACCCACGAGCACCCCAGCTTGGTAGGGGGGAGAGTAGGGGGACTGTTTGGGTGCGCATATACTAATTTTTAAACTACTTTAAATCTTCGCTATTACTTATTTCTCAACATTTTACTGATCTTTTGAGAAAAATTACCTCCTCCTACATATACCCAAAAGTCATCCGAAAATTCCCAAAATACCGCACTGCAGAACATCGACTGGTGAAATAAGCAGAGGGTTTTGGCATTGCTTGAGACGCGAACGGGGTATTTGCATTAAACCCATTTTAAGCGGCGGAAAAACGGCTTTCATATTTACCCCCGCCTTAATTCCAAATTTCCGACGAGCATCCCTGACCCCTTCTTACGCGAGCGTTTGCACAGGCCTCAAGTGTTGCCCACGAGCAAGCTCTCAGGAGAGACTTTTCTTGGCTGAGTACACGACCTCGTGTCTTGTTATAGTCAGTGAAAGCGCGCCAATTTCGCAAATACCGCAGTTAACACAATGTTCCTACTGTTCCCAGTGTGAAAGATCTAGGAACATGCATACGTGAACCACAACTTGACTCTGAGAAGAACTGAAAAAGTTCACTTGATCAAAAATAACTCTTGTGATCGTGAAGTGTCAAAGACTTCTTGTGTTCGCAACATATGTTTCTCAGTAGTGTGCTCCCTAAAATACCCTCGGTGATAATTGCCCAAACTTTCAAACAATTCATTCACCCGGAATAAACAATACAAAATCAACAATGACAAATACAAATAAAGGTGGCTCACTCCCAATTTAACCACAGGGCTGAAGTCCCGGCGAGGCACTCCAATCCGAAAAAGTCTTGGAAAGAAAGAAAAGGATAGAAAGAAAGAATAAGGATTCTGGTCGAAGAAAGTGTCCTGATCTCTGATATTTCTTTATAAATGCTTTTCGCGTCGGAATTCATCGTAAAAGTAAAATCAAAAGTTATTACTTTTGTCAATAAGACCAGATGCAGACAATCAAATGAGCCAATAATAATGTAAGACAAATAGATGTGACCCGCTATAAGCGCGGCAAAACGCGTCAGAGCAAGTCACAGTTGTTTTCCTTTTTACCTCTGATTGGCTGAGAATGTGGCGCGAGACTTTTTAAGCCAATTACTTAGCGTAGTAACGCAAAACAAAGCAATCGCGAAAGTTACATTCCACACTCAAATGAAAACCGCTCAAAGAACACAATACACTGACGCAAAATTATTGAGCGCTACACTCTCAAAAACAGTCAACAAAGATCCCGCCTTTCAGCGGTACTGAAGTTCCGCTTGCGACGAGAACTGGGCGCTACAACAGCGGTTCGGCGGCCACGCGATGTAGTGATTGCCATGATTTCTGCTTCATCTCTTGTTTCTTCATCATCGTCGTCATTGGCCAAACTCCCCTGCAACACGAATAAGCCGTACACCGTGAAAGACATGCCTTAAACAAGTTTGTTCAACTTTTGAGACATTTCCTCTATCTACAAGCTATGCTACAACCAGTTGCAAAATTCTTAATTAAGACATGATCCTCCACTTTCCATCCCCCACCCACCGTACTTAATCAAAATGGCTAGCTAGCAATACAAGACCATGCTCAAAACCTGGAGGAACAACTTTGAACGGGAGAAAAGGAGGCTGTGTGTTTCATATATGACAGATCAGGAGCCTACTGTACACATCTATTACCAGCAGCCATTTTTAGGCAAAAAAGGCTGGTTTTCACAGAGAGTATCTCAACAGTGTTGCAACTATCTTGCACTTATATCCCCCTCTTTCTGTCCAATTACAACACCAAAATGTCCAGGACTCTCATAAGCAAATGCTGCTGTTTCAAACCTAAGTCCTAAGCTCTGTTTTTCGTTCCCTCGTATCAGAGCAAAACGACCCTACTCTTACACCTTAAACAGACAACCAGTTCAAGCAAAAAAACTAGAGGCACTGTTCCTTACTTGGGCTTCAATGAGGTCTCCATAACCCTTCCATTCCCTTCCCAACCCACTCCTATCAAGGTTGCTAGCAGTGCAAGATCAAGCTCAAAACGTGGACGAATAACTATGAATAGGGAAAGGGGGTGGGGGGGGGTAAGAAAGGCCGTTTTTCATTCGGAGTGTCTCAGCAACCTCAGTTGTAGCTTTTTTCGTCCCTCTTAAGTACTTTAAAGCCAAACTGGATGGTTTATCGGGGAATCCAATATTACCTCTGGCACTGGTGAGCTTTCGCCTGATGGCTCCGCGGCAGCTGATAAAACGTGAGGAGGTAGACCGGGTAATGGGATATCTTCCATAACTTCACCGAGAAGGAACAAACATCAGATTGAAAGACAGTGATTATTACATTTACGCTCTCTTTGCCTAACAAAGGATATTTACAAAGAGAACTGGAAGGCGGGGAGCCGACCGCCAGAAATACAATTCTACTTCTCTCTTACTTGATTCAATGGCGCTTGAAGTTGAATTTTGGTGAGCCAACTGCTTCTCGGCTTCTTGAATGAGCTCTAATCAAAGCGAAAAAAAGATCACAAGTATGCAAACAGAATCACAGATGCACCTTTTCATAGAGAAATCACAGTGATGATAATGAAGTGAGCATTTATCGATACTGACTCAGGCATACTCGGGGAAAAAAAAGTCGAGTCGAAGTGCTCCTAACTCAATTAATTCCTAACTTCTCCCAGAGGGGAACTTCTCGGCTCCTAACAAAAGAGTGGAATCTATGACTTTCCGATTAATAGTTCCGATGGATGCTCCACCATTGAGCCAAAGGTGACTCGTGGGAGCTGAGCCATTAAACTAGGTTCTGATGACATACGCCCTGCATCCTGCTAGAATGACACGTCCAAAGGTGGTATTCTCGGATATTAAGCCCGGTAAATGAATAAAGTAATGTATTTAATGTATTTATCGATGATGATGATGATGATGATGATGATGATGACGATGACGATGACGACGACGACGACGGTGATGACGATGACGATGACGATGACGACGACAAAGACGGTTATGGAACATATTAACGATAAATTATTATCGCTGCAGTGAACTTAACCAATTGCAAAGAAACCTGAGAAAAATAGGCCATTCTGAGTTTAATTCAACCTCCTGCTCAACGCGAGTCCAAGTCCAAATTAAGTGTAATTTTCATGAGATTTTGCACTTGCACTCGCTTTTAAAAGGAAGCTGGTGTCAATCAAAAAATGGCTTATTCAGATGTAAACGGGACTCAAAACCACAACAGTTCACTTGGAGATGCACACCACGCTTCCAACTGAGGTATATCAAGCCAACTACCAGTAAGAGTGACCTCGTATAATTAACAACTAACAATTACACCCGTAGCCCGCAATAGCCCATGAGGCGAAGCCGAATAGGCTATTGACCCGTGGCCCTTGAGGGCGAACGGTCTAATCGTTTTAGTATCACCCAATTAGTCGGACAGAAAATGCAAATGCAAGTTGAAGAAATATTTATTTGGGATTAAAATTATTCTTTGAAAATCAAGGTAAATATTCTGCCACTATTCCCCGAGATTGAAAAGAATAATTGTTTTAGTATATACACACGAAAGGCTCCATCTCAACATTTGCAGGAGAAATCCACTCAAAGTCGATTTAATTGACTTCTCAATTCATGCGTGGGAAACGTGTTTAGTTTTTAAAACTCCCGTGAAAAGTGGTTGCCACCGTCACAAGCGCTCTCCTCTGTGCAAAAAATACGTCGCATAAAAAATGAGCTGTCAATCACTGCCTTGTTAAGCCGTTTGGTTGGATGAATTGGATGAACGTGCCTGTCTCTGTTTTTAGCGCGCGAAATGTCGTTCCAAAAATAGCTCCCTCTACTCCTGTATTGACGTAAGAACCAAGTGGGGAAGATGAACGCTACTACTTATGGGCTCGTGACAGCATTTGTAAAATCTTGGGAAATGCCGTGCAGTATCACGTGTAGAGGGTCCTATCGTAACTGAGATCTTCAAGGAAATAAAGGGTCCGTACACTTTTCAGGTCAAGAATTGAAGGACTGTCAAAGGCTTCGAAATCGGACTCCTGGATTTCAAGTCCTTAATTTCAGGGATTTTCAAGACGTGCAAAACCCCTGATATGAAGACTCAGTACGAGATTTAAAAAAAGTGAATTTACCAGGAGCTCCAGCCATGAATGTCAAGTTCGCCATTTGTGCAAGGGCTTTTGTTAAGCCAAACTGAGTAACGTCACCAAGATTTTGCTGTGATGAATCCTCCGAGTCACTCTCCTGATCCATAGGGACAGAGCCAAGAATATCCTGACACACAACGAAAAATAACTTATGGACATGCACCAACTTTTATTAAACAGCAACCACATATCCTTTGCCGGAAGAAAGCCGACAAGCCGATCTTTGAAATGACGAATTTATTAGTAATGACGCGGGCATACTCGGAAAATAATCCAATAGCACATTATCTTTGCCAACAAGAAAACGTTTTCACCGATAAATGCCTGACAGCTATTTCCAGCACTGCAGTGAATACAGAAAAGCACGAGTCTCAATTCCCTTTACAATACAAGATAGAAAAAAGTACCAATCAAGATAAGATTGTGAAGACTCAAGTCAAGGGAAACAAGTAAGTTTTCAGAATCTCTCAATAGAGAGAACAAAGGCAATTTGAAAGCTACACCCTGTTGTTGTAGTATGGCCAGTCTTACCCTGCAAGCAGTGGATTCTCGTCTCTTATCCGCTTCGCTACCAAAGCGAATGAGAGAAGAGAACCCACTGCTCGCAGGGTAGGCCGGTCTCAGAGATATAAAAAGTTATAATTAGAAGCAACTGTAAAATACCAAAGACAAATAAAGGTGATGTGATAATGATGACATTGATGATGACGTTGATGATGACGATAAAAAATGATTATGGCGATGACGATGATTCAACCTAATTGCATGTACGCAATTAAAGATTTTGGGCCTGAAGCTGCCATTGATGTCGTAACATGTTTCAAAATTGCCACACGCTGAGTTGGTAAGGTAGATAGGCCTCTGTAACGGCGGACTCTTCATCCGATCTAACAAAGGACTAGAACAAGCTGTCACCTTTAACTGTCTTTTACTGGATCAGTTTACCAACTGCTTGTGTGAGAGATTATTTCATACGAATATCATCTAACCTTCTCTTGCAGCAGTCTTTTCAAATAATGGATTCTCCTACTTCTTGTGGTGAATTGAGAATACTCAGAATATAGTTGATTTAGTCTAAAAAAACAGCAGGTACGGTGCAAGTATCAGACTGTCTGAGAGCACACTAAAAAAAAATTAGTTTTTTTTTTTGGTTATTATTTTCTACACCAGAGATAGACTTGCAAAGTACTCTCCACATATTTAAATTTCAAGCCATTAGCCTTGACAACTCTGACTCAAGTGTTGTAATAGGCTACTGATTTGCATGATGGCGTCAATTTACTACCAAGACGAGAATGCTTCGCCAAAGTCCTTTCTTATTCAGATTTTTCTTCTCTCCAAAGAATCACGAGACAACAGGCCAATCTCAATATATTATCCAGGAAAAGTTCTCACTAAATCTGGCCCCTCCTTTAGAAAACGTGACCTTTATTACGTGGGATGCCTGCTGTGCCGCAGCCCACGTTGGAAAATGTTTGTTCGTCTTTGTACCTTCTAATTGTAACGTTTCTTGTTATTGGCCAGTTTATGGTAATGGTTTACATATCCCATACTGTTCATGACGGTTTAGAATTCCTTCTCTGGGGTCACGTCGTCCGTCAGGACCGAGAAAACAAATTGGTGCCGACATTCGAGCCTGAGCCGTACTGAGTCACAGAAAAGAGCGGCAGTGCAGTGATTACTGAGAGCCAGACTGGTCAAAGCAAAATGAGGAATGACTGAAAGAAGACTGAAAGACTGAAAGCCAAACATGAAAAATACCCCTACTCCTTCAGAGAGTCCTGAGTCCCAGGAAACCAGCGCAGTCGGGAGTTTACCAAAATCCGGTGGATCCCCTAACCCAAGCACAGCCTTAGTTCAGAAAGAAGCCCAGTAAGAAACGGACCAGGGCTATGTTTGTGTAACCTAATTTAATTTTTCGAGGCTGATACAAAGTTTTGCGGCAAATCGTTTTGGTATTGTATCCAAAAGGAAACTCAGAAACATTTGAACCGTAGATTTCCTCTTTTCTTGGCTCGTTTTTGTAGATTTCTTTAATTAGGAGGGGAGGTATGAAGAAGTGTTTGCAATGTTTGGCTTGCCCATATATGGGCATCACCATGTGCCCGGAGAGACAAAGCCGCCATACGTGAATAAAATTACTGTCGTGTTGTGTTTGTTTGCTGCCTCTGGCCACTACAACCTGAGAGAGGTGATCATTTTTTATAAAAAACTTTAAATTTGGTGTGAATTGAACACTACAGGTCTACAACGTTTCGCTCACTTGCAACATGTACGTTTTGTATTACTGGAAATAATTTTTATAGCGTTTGAAGGTTTTAACGTTCAAGTTATACGTTAACGAGAATCTTGACTTATTAATGATCTTCATTCATTTTGATTGATGTTCTTAGCTAGGCTATACGTTCTTCAAGCACATTAAAATTCCACAACAAACACGCACTGTGCTATTTTAAAACGGTATTTCCAAATTCCACTGTTGTTCAAACAAGGTTCACACCTAAACCATTTGGAATACCATGAGAACCTATCGGTTTTGATCACATGTAACCAAGGATTCAAAAAATGTTTTCAGACTGGCCTTTCCCAGCTCCCGTACAAATTACCCTTAAACCTTGAGGAGCTATGTACAACTGAAAATAAACAATTCAAACAACATAATAGTATTAATGTTACGGAACAGGTTGGCGGGAGCGTTGCGGAAAACCATCCTCACGGGCGCGTAATTTTACAAAAGTGCCTAAACCTATACAACATTTTAAAGCTTACAGAACCAAAAATGAGGTGGAAATGTTCTTAACTGGTGAAATTGAATATAAAATGTCCTGCGACGCGGGGAATCGTTAGATCAGCTTTCAAAAAAAAGTTATTATAATTCAAAGTTCAGCGACATACATTTCTTGGATTGACTTAGCATTAGGAATTATATCTTTTAAACGAAAATCAAATAAGCTATTCCCCGACACCCTTTTGAAGGCAAACATCTGCTAAGTGTTATGCAGTCATTGTTTACTTTGTAAGGCCAAAATCCGACGCGAGTTTGCCGCATTTATAAAAATGGCTTGATTTTGCATTTACTGATCGCAGTACATTTATATTCAGTTTCACCACTTAAAAACATTTCCACGTCATTCTTGGTTCTGTAAGCTTTAAAATGATGTGTAGGTTTAGGCACTTTTGTAAAATTACGCGCCCGTGAGGATGGTTTTCCGCAACCCACCCGCGAACCTGTTCCTTATAACCTTAAGAAACCCAACTGCAAGGAATCAAGACCAGCAACCAGAGAGCTACTGACACCGTACCTTGTGAGTTTTTGCTGAAGATGAGGCCTTGACTTGGTATCAATTGGTACAAAATTTGTCTTGGCTGAAAGAAAACAAGAGACCAATCTGGATCTCACAATCAAGATACAAAAATACTGTTTTTTATTCTACCAGTCATTTGCCAGTCCAGGAGCAGGCTTTGGCCTCATCAGATGCCAGTTGGTTAGACAACAATAAATTATTTCAGGGAAGGCAAAATTCCGCTTTTCCTTCCATATTCTCTTACATATTCTCTCACATTGTTCATTGTTTTACACTTCACAAGAAGTGATTTTTTTTTTTAATCACCTTAGAGAAGCTCAGTCAGTGGCGGGAGTGTCCAATCATTACAAAGTCAACAGTACTGAGTATTTGATAACCACAAAGAAAGCCGCAAAGAGAATTGATTTTTTTCATCATAGTACCACTTTACTTAACTCAATGAAACATTCAACCATACAAAGCTGAGTGCATTGTTGATCAACTTACTAAAATATGGACTGATTGGTGGCTCTAAAGTGGTGACCTTCTCTTTAAAAGGGATGATATTCGGGTGTGACACTCTTTTGGGGGCAAAGACAACTCTGCAGCAATGAAAAAGTAAGATAAAAACGACAAAAACTTCAGGATGAACTTTCAGTTGGAACACAAAACATGTACCTTACTGTAGCCTGAATTAATTTATCTAAGCAACTTAAAAGGTAAGGCTAAGTCACTATCAGCAGTTTCAACATGCGGAAAGATTTCCCTGTTAGGGGCTGGCCATTATTTACAGGGAGTACCAACTTTGATAAAAAGAAAACGTACGAAGTATGGAACGAATCTGTACAAAGCAGACATGCAGGGGTATCAATTTTCTAAATGAAAAAAATTATGGAGTATAGACAAAATTGCTGTTAATGGTAACCTTGCACACCTTTCAGTAGTATAGATAGACAGACAGACAGAAAGCTAGCTAGCTAGCTAGATAGATAGATAGATAGATAGATAGATAGATAGATAGATAGATAGATAGATAGATAGATAGATAGATAGATAGATAGATAGATAGATAGATAGATAGATAGATAGATAGATAGATAGATAGATAGATAGATAGATAGATAGATAGATAGATAGATAGATAGATAGATAGATAGATAGATAGGTAGGTAGGTAGGCAGGCAGGTAGGTAGGTAGGTAGATAGATTCGTGTTCAGCAGGCAACTTTATTAATTGGCGGCAACAAAGGGTGGAGCTTGTCGCTTTTATCCTTTACAATTTGGTGAAATAAAGCTTAGAGCCTCAGAGCCTGCCGCCTCTCGTATAGTGAATCTACATCTGCGGCCTCAGGAGCTTCAGAATAGGACAAGTCAGCATAAACTATTCGAAGAACACGCGTTTGCATCCTGTCCATGTCGTCAGACAAGTATTGCGTTAGAGCAGCGTGAAAGACCGCGCATGCGTACTCTAATACAGGACGAATGCATGCCAAATAGAAGAGTACCATATCATTTGGTGGCACTTTTGCTCGTTTTAGCTGTTTCAAGAAGTACAGGCGCGTTGCTACTTTTTTGCATATAGCTTCTACGTGCCCGTTCAATTTGAGGTTGTCTGAAATTGTTACACCTAGCAGGTTTGCTGACGAAACAAATTCATTTTGTTTCTCATTAATAGTAATAGGCTCTACTAAGCTACACAGTCTCGAGAAAGGTATTCTTAATTCCTTACACTTGGAATCATTGAGCTGAAAACTATCCGTATGAGCTCCCCACGTGTGACTGCATAAAGCTAGTCCCATTTTTTGATATTACCTCAGCAAGGGAAGTCTCATCTGCATACTTCCAGAGAGATGAATTAGATACGGACAGATCATTTATCATGATAACAAACAACCAGGGGTCCAATTTGGTCTCCTGTGGGACCACTGCGGGGACGGTCTCCCACTCTGAAAGACAGTCACCGCCCAACTTCACCCTCTGCTTGCGGTCCGTGAGGAAGTCTATGATCCAGCTTTCCGAAAGTCGAAGAGTACAATTCTCACAGTGGATCCATTGCCATCCGTGGACATGGCCCAGGAATGAATCATACCGATTATTGCTTGCGTGGTACTAGATTTAGCTACCGTTCCGAACTGCTGTGGATAAATCTTTTTAAGGACGGCCGGCTTCACGTAGGTGTCGACAACATACTCTTTTGCGATCTTTGACTGAATCGGAGTTAGCAAGATTGGTCGGAGGTGTTTAATGAAGTCCTGCACAGGTCTTTGCTTGGGCACCGGAATGACATCAGCCTCTTATACCACGTCGGTATAGGGTCTAGCCAATCAGTAGCCAGCATTTTGCCCCACGTGGACCAACCAGAATGTGATACATGATGCATTCATTAGGCATCCCGCACTTGGCATCTTGCAATCAATCCCTGATAGCAAAGGGCATTCAGCTGCCTGTTGGTGTTCCCACTCCTCTGTCTCTTGCTGTAACTGCACCCACTGCTCTTCACTCTCAATGCCCTGGAGATGAACTCGGACTTGCTCTGCCTCCACCAGCATGTCTTTGTGGGTGCCCAAGTACCTCAGGGCTCAAAGTTTATTTTTGGCTTTGGGAGCACTTTTGAGACCAGGTGTAAATTTTTAGGTGCACTGCCGAAATTTTAAGCGCAGAGTTAAAAATTTTAGGCGCAGAGCTTCAAATACTTGGAGCACCTACTCCAAAAGAATACTTAATTAACGCTCCAAAAAGAGCGACTCAGGCTTCGTGTTGCAATATTGGCCTATCCCGGCAGCATTGAACACAACGAAAACAAATAAAAGAAACAGGATATTTCACAACTTTATTATTTGGTGCTTGGTTGTGTTATATCTATGTTAAATTTATATTTATCAATCGGAGTATGTTAGTATGGTCAGGTGAGTAAGCACTAGAGAAGTCACACTGTATTTTGGCTTTTAAGGCGTGGTGGTGCGACCGCACATGATTTTTTAGGCGCACAGACAAAACTCTTGTCGCATATGCGACCAGTTGGTCGTTAACTTTGAGCCCAGTACCTGAATGGGTGGGAGATAACAGTGTTAGGATCCATGGCACACTATGCAAACACCACCTGGTATCGTAATGGTGTGTAGATGATGAGCAGCGTTACACAAGATGAAAAGAACCTTGAACAGGGTCAGCTGGGGCGGTGCCTGCTGTGTGGGCCGGCCAGAGAGCATTTGTAAATGATTGCGTTTGTGTCAAAGTACAAGGCATTCTGCCTCCATGTGCCCCAGGTAGCTGTAGAGTTTGAGGCAAGCATGGCAGGAAACAGCCACAAAGACCTCACTCAGACTAGGGGGCATCATTGTCTCCGTGGCTGTAGCCGACCACTGAGATCTCAGTCATGATGCACAAGTCAACCGTCATCCTCGGACACTGATAGGCCCATTGAAAATCATCTGATTGGAAATTGACTAGGATGAAATTGCTGTTGTGTAGCTCAGGATCCACGGCTAAGTGGCGACCAATGGCTTGTTGCAGGGCCCAACCCTCTCCGCAGTACCATTTGGGCCAAATCAGGTTGGCAAAGCTGAGCACGAAACACACGCCATTGATGATGATGATGATAAATACTTAATTGACCACTCCCCCTGAGAGGCTTTTCAGGGCCAATGAAACAACTGAAAACAACAGAGTTAAGAGTTCCTAATGGTGGGAGTTGTACCAGTTACCAAGGAGTTCAACCAGGCAAGGAAAGGAGTTGAACCAAACGATCTAACCTACTGTGCACGCAATGATCACCAATGGGCATCACTCTGCATGATCCATGGCAATGTTGCACATTTTTTTTAAGGAGGGTATGAAAAATGTGGCTCAGAAGTCATAATGACCTTTATGGGCTTTAGAAAAAAAAGACTCCCTGTAAATAAGGACCAGTGCCTTAGAACACGTAGCTATGAATATATAAACTGTATGCATAGGTATGTGTGGGGGAGCACAAACGCCTAGGCAAAAATTTAACTTCACCTATTTTTATAAGCTGGATGATGACTTATCTACAGGATAAAGTTGTCCAGGCTTTGAACAACCTTGGAGTGATCACCAGCAGCACTCTAACTACCAATTACCCTGAACTGTTGCCTGAGGTGATGGAGGAAAGTTCCAAGTGTGGAAATGCACTTTGCCGTAGATAATACCTGGGAGGTTGGTGGCTCTCTAGCTAAAAAAAAGGAAGGAAACTATCTATATATATATATATATATATATATCTGATCATCTCCAAACACATCCAGGAGAGTGTAGTCCTGATAAGTACTGCTGTTTATGACAAGATGTTTCAACAAAATGAGCAGAAATCATCCCTAGAGTCATGTGATTGGTGTATTGTCGGTGATTGTATCGTAAATACTCGGTTATTGACCTAGGCTCATTTGAGAAGCTCATCTGAGACGTTTGGTTGTCGATGAGAAATGAGTTCTTTTTGTCGTAAAAGTGTCTGTTGTCCACAACAGGCACTCATCCTTTTTTGGCAGGGAGCTAATGTAAATGTTGTTCAGTCGTTTCTGGGCTTGTTGTTTGTCCCTAATCAGGTTTTGGTCACTTATGGAGGCTTATTGTACTGCAGAAGTTGTTCTAGTCCTGATGGTATCCTCCTTGGTTCAACCTCCTGGGTTTGACCTGTCCACAACAAGTAGAGATTTGCACAAAATGTTTGTACAAACTTACACACACATTAGTAATTCCTCAGTTAACAAACTGTTAACTATCATCCACTGAATCATACTGTTCCAAGCAGTAGTTTGACAAGTGTGGTTTTGTTCCAAGACTAATGTTGGTGCTAATGTTACCAATGCAACACAACAAATGCGTGGTTTATCTGGTGCACGATCTCATTTTCACTGGTGTCAACACCAGGTATTGAAACAGCATTGTAAGAGTAGCATCAAACAATGGTTAAAACCACCTCCTCTAAAGAAGAATTACTGGTACTGGGGGTACTGTACTGTACCTGATCACACAAACCATAGCCATAAGAACCATATGCAAAGGCAAGTTCCAGTTGCAGATCACCAGCATACTGTAATTAGTTAGAAAATAATAATGAGAATGACGATATTGGATGGTACATGTACATGGTCTCGGTGCAAAACTTGTAACCTCTAGCAATGACCCTCAACTCAAGTGACCCTGTTGAAACCACTTGTACATAAGTTACATGAGAAATAACTAAAGAGACGAGAGTTGTAATTTAATAATCCAATAGACAAGAGTTGTAATTAAATGATATACAGCCTCGTCAAGATGTGTCAGCAATTTTGACGCCTACAGGGGAACACCGACACAAGCCCCTATACAGTGTACTTCTCTGCCTGCAACTATTTGTATCCTACTGACTGCAACAAAAATGTCTACAGGGCTAAACGTTTTAACCTGTGAATAACAATTCTGTATCTCAATCTTGTCATATGTCAAAAAAGATACCTTAACATAATTACGCCTATTCCCTCTCCCTGAAGTATAAGGTTCCCACATTTTATTAGCAATGTGCCAAGTACAACAATGCACTTTGAAGCAAAGAAAGACTTAATTCCAAAGGTGAAAATTTTTTTCTTTTAAACATTGGTTGCCAACTCCAGACTTTAAACACTTGCCTGCTTTTTCCTGTTTTGCAGCTCAAATGTCTCCATGGACCACTGTTTCTAAAAGTAATTGATAACACTAAGAACACTAACAACTTTGGAATGAGGTTCCATACTGAATAAAGAAGTGCTCGCGATGAAGTGAAGAGGAACTGCAGTTTAGTCATAAGCTTACCTTAGCTAACTTGTGCAAATGGAACTCAGTTTTGCCAAGCAATTTGTGTTTAGGGATTGGCTGAAGTTTGTCATAACCAATAACAGCTATAATAACCCTGTTAAATGGATGGGTCACCTTGGGAAAAATCTGAAAGAAAGAAAGGAAATGTGTCAACCACATGCTAAAAAAATGTTAATGTTATTATTTGTTTATAAGCAACAGTTTAGTAAAACATAAACAAGTAAAAATTAGCGATAGAAAAGAACGACATTTCGGTGACATCATTTTCAAGTTCAAATACAATAGAGTAAACTGTAAGAAAATTGTTCGCTCAAGATTAACATACTTCTAATAAATATGCAAGATCACGCAAATATGCAAGATCACGCAAGTTTTGCTCGAATTGAGTCCGACTGGACATTGAGAGATGGTGTTAATTTTCTAATTAGCAGCATTTCATGCACTAAAGAATCAAACTTATTTGTGCACTTCCTGAGAACAGAAAAATGTCGGTCAAGGTCTTTCGGGATAATACAGTGTTCATTAATTAAGTGTTTGCCAATGGAAGAGGACTGTTTCGTGTGTTCAGCCACGCGTTGGTGCAGGTGCCTGAGAGTATAGCCTACTTGCATCGCACAAGTCACATTAAAATTTATAAGTTACACATTGTTGGTTAACAATAGGCAGTTTTTTCTCACACACTTTTATCTCTCGATTGATCTTATTGCTGACAAAAACCGGTTGAATGATTGTTTGGGTCTTCAGGCTCAGGTCTTTCAGCTGTTTGCGGACTAAGTCTGCGAAATCCTGGTCTTTGAAGGGCAGGACTATTCGGACCGTTGGGTTCTCTTTTGGGGCAGGTATTGGTTGTGGGTCTTCAACTTTAGAGGCCACAAATGACCTGACTGTAGAGCTGATAAGGTGTTGTGGATATTTCAGTCGGGAGAACACTGCCCTCAAACGGTCACATTCTTCAGAAAAATAAGACCAATATGATGATAAGCGATATGCACGGCCAAGCATGGTTTTTAAAAGTCCTCATTTATACCACATGCCAACATGGCTCTGGTAGTGGAGTAAAAGACCCATGTTAGTAGGTTTATGTAAACTTTGGTCTCGATATGAGGAGCTCTGTTAAGAAGTTGCATTCCAAGAAAGGGAAGCAGACCATTACTCTCTTTTTCCATGGTGAATGAGTGGCAACTGACACCAACACTTCTTGAGTGAATGCAGTTTCCTTCAAGACCACAAATTAGCCAAAGTGAGACAAATTGCCCACATCTTTGATGACCCACTCAACCCAGAGGCCATACCCTTTGAGGACACAATCTGTAGCGAGCCTGAAGACATCACATCTATCCCAAGTACTGAGGTCTTCTGCATACAGACCCAGCAGTCACTGTATTTACACGTTTTACACCCATCACCCTGAGCAGATAACACTTGACAGCAGTGCTACTGGAAACAAGATCCACAATACTGTTGTTCAACGCCTTGTCTGCCAAGTGACATCCAGTTCCCAATCTTTTCACCAGGCAGATGGCTCATCTCCACTTCATGTTAATGGTGAAACATTCTTAAATCATTCTCACACAAGGGTCACGAGTTCACTTTCGAGGGCCTTGTGGTAGAAAATCTTGATGTAGACCTTTATGAAAGTCAATGACATCGCAGTCTCCCCAGCTTAGCACCAAGTGGTCCTGGGCAATGGTTCCATCTACAACTATGGTTCACACCAACCTGTGACAGTAAGCTCTGCAAGCATGCTGTACACTAGTGCTTTGCTCCCCTTCTACATCTCTCACCATCTGGCCTGGAGAGTTTGTAGAGGTCAATGTACACAGTGATGCATCCCCTGATGGTGAATATGCCTTGGAACCTTGCAATGATGCCCGAATTGTTAGGTCACTATCTCCATCCCAACTATCACCTTCACCAAACATAGTTTCCAATGTGACGGGAAAGATACACATCCCCAACCTGTCAACCAAGCCACACTTCCTAAAGCGAATGAATATTTCTGGCCGGTGCGACCTGCCCACACCAGAACCCTCCAATGACGAACCACAAGCTGGTGTGGCACCACCAGCTAAGCTCCCGACACCTCCAGCTGGCTACACTCACTCCTCCAGTGCCAACCTTGACCCAGATAAGGTACTTTCCAGTGACATTAGAAATGTGTTCACATCACTCCTAAAAGAATGTGATCACGTCTTTGACCCCAACATCAAGTGAAGTTAACATAGCACCCCCAGATCCTACCCAGCACAAAGGCCACTTACCACAGTATGCTGTCACTAGCTACAGGATCTCCAGCAGAAGTTTGACGAACTTGAAGCTCTGGGTGCCTTTAGATGCCCCTGAAGATATTGACATTATGGTTGAGTACCTGAATAAGTCACTCTTGGTAAAGAAACCCAATGGCGGCTATCGCTTTGTTACAGCATTTGCCAACGTTGGCTGCTACAGAGAGCCCCAGCCTTCCCTCACACACCCCAGAGGATCTCCTACAAAACTGGTGCAAAGTCTTAAAGGCCATAAATAAGTGTGATTTCCACCTTTCTGCGTCAAAGACCATTATCAATCCGCAGTCATCCTAGGTTGGGGTTTGGAAGAGCACTCTCTGTGCCACTCCTCATTGCATTGCTGCCCTTGCCTCATGTCCTGACCCTGACACTGTTGGTCACATAAGGGTCCCACATTGGAGCATTTAAGGTGCTTTCACGTGTCATCCCTGGTTGTTCCTCTCTCCTCGCACCACTTGGTGACCCCATCGCTGGTCTCAAATCCAAAGAGAATATTCTGTGGTCAGACAACCTCCATGTCTCATTCCAAAATGCCCAAGCAGCCCTCTCCACCACCTGCACCATCACACTTCCTTGACCCGAGGATTTATTGTGGGTTGTCACCACTAGTGCCATAGGCAACCCTGGCAACGGTGCCACAGTCTACAGTACTCAATAGGGTAAGCTACACCTTCCAGGTTTCTTTAGTGCTAAACTGCACGGCTCACAGACATCATGTCTACTGTATGTAGTAGAGGCTCTTGCTATCGCTGCAGCCATTAAACACTTCAGCCCTTACCTGATCCAGTCCCATTACAAGGCCTGTATCCTGTCTGATAATAAGCCCTGTGTACAAGCCTATGAAAAACTTTCGGCCAGTCCTTGTGTAACTACCTTCCTCTACACAGTGAGCCTATATCAGGCCTTTCTCAGACAGGTTTGTGGGTCTGCCATTCTACCTTCTGATTTTGCAGGCCTACAAGCAGCTGTGCCTGGCTGAAGCCTGTCAGATCCGTTCCTTCACCAAGACCACCCAGCACTCTGTTGGAGCTACCTCAGTACAAGACATCCTGGGTGGTGAACTACACCTCCCTTTCACTAGCCGCACTGCCTGGTTGGCCATTCAAGCAGAATGTGCCAATCTTCAACACAGCCATGCACACTTACGACAAGGCACCCATCCATCCAGGAAGTTTACCAAACCTGCTCCCCGTTTCAAGGCAATCACAAATGATCCTCTTCCCAAACAGCACAGGGTTACCCTAAGGCTTGAGCTTGGCAAGTCTAAAAATCGAAACAAGAACCTGGTCACTGAGAAGGGCAGTGCAGAAACTAGAAAGCAACCTTCTTCATCACAACCCATTTGGGGGGGGGGGCTGTATTTCACGTCACCCTTGCTAATGTGGCCACAGCTAATCTCAATGATCAAATCTGGTCACGTGGTCTTTCTGCTAGAGAGATGTGAACCCAGCATGACCAGTTCTCTAACCACCAGATACCCACCAAGATCATGACATCATGTTAACTAAGACAGCATGAACTACATAAGGCCAACCACCCCCACAGTGAGAAATCAAAGGCTCCAGTCACCCAGCCTGTCCTATCTCGGTTGGTGATCAATCTAGTATACTTGTACTCGGATCGGACCAAGTCAAGAGTTTGTGACCACTTCCTCATTGCGACAGTAAATGGTGCTTTCTGCAACATTAGAAAGTTTGTTGGTTCCCAACTCTGTAGCAACTCCTACTGAGTGAAAACATCAGGCTGTTATTTCATTCCTCCTGAAGTCCTGAAATCCCACCCATCAGCCCTAGAGTCTGATATAGATGAAGATTCGGTGATGAAACGCTTTCTGCAGTGCCATCACCTCCTCCTCCTCC
>BLFK01000222.1:307679-344402 GCA_014634185.1 Astreopora myriophthalma | reverse complement strand
CTTATTTTCATCGGATTGCCCTAATTTTTGGCATACAGCATGGGGATGTTCACCCCATAATTTAAGTGCAGTTGATTTGGTGGAAATTGGCCATGATTTTGCAAAATGACCTAAAAATCGTGCAAAAGTCAGTTAGGAAGTTTTTGCCAGAGCCATGCAATTGGAAATGTAGAAATATAAGAATTTAGAAATGCAGGTTGAAAACTGAAAACACAAGTAAGCAAAATAAAAGGTTACAAGAGTAAGCACAATACAAAGGTTATACAAAATGTGACAAATGATGGAAAGAATGATTACTTACATTGTTACAACCAGGGCTCGAGACTAACGGTAGCCAACTAGCCACAGAGTAGTAAAAATTCCATTTTGGCTAGTGTTTTTTGCGCTTGGCTAGTGAAAATTTGTGAGCACTGGAGGCCCAGTTCACAAAACGAAATTGAGTCAAAGCGTGCAGAATTTAAAAATCGGCTCTAATAAATATCATATATATATATAATTTATTGGCCCAAACAAGAACTTTAAATTACTAATTAAAATTGCAAAAGAATGGTTGACTTTTTTTTTTGTTTTTTCCCTTAGTAAAAAGCGACGAACGAGAAATGAACTGCTTGCCGCTATTGATTAGTCATTCGTGAAATCAAGTCTGGGAGGATCTTTTGTTCACTTTACAGTAACAAATGTCTGCGTCTGGCTAGTGAAAAAATTGTTTTGGCTAGTGGATTAAACCTGTCACCAGCCAGTGGGCTGGCAAGCTGAAAAGTTAGTCTCGAGCCCTGACAACTGTAGAAACGACAAGATGTACTTAAAAACACTGCTGAATAGTGAAACGAAGGACTGAAGAACTTAATCTTTGAACTGCGTGTAGGGCAACTGCTTTGTGAAGAGTAGCAAAGAAAAGAACATGAAACTAAGGGTTATATACACTGATCAATTATGCAAAAAGAAAACTAAAGTGAACTAAGCGTACTAATGAAATGAAACATACAAAAGACACTACTAATGAACAGGTGAAGCATCCGTGGAATGTCCCCCAAAAGATAAAGTGGTGAGTTACATACTGATGGATGGAGAACACAACCTCCATTTTGAACATGTGTGATACTACACACACCCAAAAAAACTCCATGTGGACACCATTTTGTTCGGGGATTTTCCTTCATCACTCACATGATTTTTGCTTCCACTGTATTGTTTATGTGATGTGCGCATGAGGAAATTTATTGTTTCTGAAAACTATAGTAAGCCACCTTAAGTCATTCAGAAACTATGCCAAAGTAGATAGTAGACAATAAGCTTAATGATTATTTGTCGACTGGATAAGCATCAGTATAAGTAGCACTGTGCTCACCATCACCTAATAAAGACTAGCAGTATAACAGTCAAAATGTTATTTACCATCCCTTGTTGCACAATCGTGCAAAAACAAAAATGAAAATGAACAAATTAATGGTAAATTGTGACACAAATGTGAAAACTGGTCACAAACTATCATTGGGAATCAAGTTTCAATCTTTTTAACCAGTGGAAATAACTTTTATTGTATGGTGGGGCCCGTGAGCAGGCAAGATGAAGCAAATTCTGTGCCCTGATTGGCTACCCAAGAGGGCAAGATGGGCTAATCTTGCCCGCTCGGGACTGCCCGTTTCCCGTGCAAGAATAAATTGCACAAAGTGGACTTATGAAGTTCGTAACTTTTGACAATGTTGGTAATGGAGTTGAAAAAAGGTGGCAGAAGACAGTCAAGACAGAGAAAACATAGACGAGTTTCGGGTAATACCAAAATTAAAACGAAAAGTGATATGAAGGCATCAAATTGGTTTTGTCTTACAAGAAACAAGAAGAGAGAGGTATAGCCATATAATAAATCCTTTATTGACCCAGCTTGTTCGGTCAAGATGGCTGGATATTGGCCTGGTTCTCTCTCTTTTTTTGCATTTTTATGGACTGAGACAATGTCGAGGTCCATGAAAACGCAAAAAAAAAAAAGAGCAAGGTCAATATCCAGCCATCTTGACCTCCCATTTAGTCAATAACGCATATGTATTGGGAGGTAGGTCCTGTAAAGGTATCAAAAGAGGAGGGCAGAAATCTCATTCCATCACTCAAACCATCTTGTGTTTTATGTATGCAGATTTAAAAGATCAAGTGAAATATATAGAAAAGTCAGTGTCATCAAAAGAGCCACGATTCTTAACTCGAATACTAAGATCCATACCAGCCACCAGAAAGAAACTGACTCATGCAATCCTCAGGAAGATCATCTGTGGTTTCTTTCCAAATTGTAAGTACTTGACTGTTTATCTTATCAAATAAAACAAAGTCAAATGGTGTTGATAAGCAGTTGAAGTTGTTTTGTCAATTAGCATTCTGTACACAGAGTGGCCATAATTTTTCCTTTGTATTTTTGGGATAGTTTTCTTTACCGTGCTATCCATCTATGTTGGACTTCCATGGCAAACTTGTGTCAGATTTACAATTTATAAATCTTAATCTTTTATATCGCTAGCATCTGTTGCAAGAGATGGCCTGTTAGCATTCCTAGATGAGGTGGGTAAAATTAATTAATGACTTATTCTAACAGGAAATATTGTGGTAAAATGGAATCTAAACTGTGTTTAGTACTCCCAGGGCACAGTGCATGTGTGCATGACAAGTGCTTGTTGTGTACAGTGTAGCTGGAGACTGAATAAAGGTGCCGATGGTGTACAATTCAGATACATGCTTGTACAGCTGTTAGTAGTGTACATTCAGTGTACAACAATTTCTCGCTTTTTTGCTGAGAGCTTCTGTTGACCTCATGGAGGAAAATGTACCCAATGCTCAATTTGTTTGATTTTTCTTTACTTTTTTCAAGTTCTGAGACATTCGTACATGTATATCACAACTCATGTACTATGGCATCTTTGAATTTTTTGTTAGTTAACGGACTTTTTTGCAAACTTGGAAAACACTTGAACCCAATCGCTTTTGAAGCTTTGAGCTTTTGAACCTTTTGAATCCTTCCCTGCTTGGGAGATACAAACCATCTATGTTGGCCTATTAATTTACTACACGTAGAGATGTAAGGTAAAAAAATATGCTCAAACCATCTTACCATGATGCAGGCATGGGTTATTTCAGGTACATGCAGTTAAGGCATCTTCATTGTCTCACATAAGTTTTAGTGAAGCAGGGTGCCCAAGGGTTACCTGGACAGGTCAATACCATTGGGTCTCTTCGCAATTTCTCAAGTTTATCACTTGATTTTTTGTAGTCAGTGTACAAGCAGAGATTTCCATATTCATGTTTAAAATTATTATTTTTGTTTGTCTAGCCCATGGAATCAGAATCTATTACAACATTCAGACCTCGCAGTGCCAGACTGATTGCCGCTGCTACTTTACCAGAAGTTGAATTTTACTTCCATTTGTTAGTTTTGATTCACCTCATTGATACAGAGTGTTACAATGAGGTGAGCCAGCTCCTTGATAAATAATTTATAGTAATGGTGTAACTCTTTCCTCCCCAAGAGGTCCCCCACTAACATGAAAACTTGTCACATTAGCCAGCCGTAGTTGCGCCTTACGCTGATAATTTCTTGCGTTATTAGTGTGTGCATAAGTGCATGCACTAGCATGCACACATTGATGGTATGCAGGATTGACAATGAGCTTTGACACTCAGCTTGAACTCATTAACATTGAGCTTTTAAAGATTAAAATCTGTCAAGGAATCTATACTTTCTCTTGAACAAGTATGGTGATCCCCATTTTCTATTTCATTTCTTTGATAAGAGAATTATTTTCATAGAATATTTCATTAACTGCATGGAGGGAGTATTGCCAGGTCCATCAGCACATGTCCAATTTGAATCTATTTGAGTACAAGTAAACTACTCACAAAGTTATTCAAATACATTGTTTTTCTGGCATGTAGGTGAACAAACAATAGAATGAACTCAGACTCTGCATAATATCTTAATGTCTAAAAACTAGTGCCATGTTGGTCCAGCCTTGGGTACGTGTGACTATTGTCAAAGAGGGTGTAAAAGACTTATTTGTCACTACTGTATGATAGAAACGACCACAGTGACTTCACTGGTGTACGAAGTTTCATCAGAAATCTACGTGAAGTTCTGTTTCTAGGAAATCACCAAATTCTTCCTTTGGCAGGAAAGGTTAATATGCTCTGAATAGCTTGGGCCTTCATTGACTTTTAATCTTGCCATTACATCTTTTATGGTTCCATGGAAATTAAGGCTTGCAAGGAAAACAGCTTGAGTTAAACCCTTCAAACATAAGCTCTTATCTTTACATCATGTTCAAGAAAGGGGAGATATCACAAAAATTACATCTGTCACTAGCTTTTTAAGACACTTTAAGAAAAGACCAATGAGTTGGTTTCTGTTGTGTCTTCAAACAAAAGGTAAATAATTATTATTTTGAAATTCATATGCGGACTCTTAAATTACAAACAAAGAAACTGATCAAAGATTTGAGGGGGAAAGTTGTGTAATCAATGATCATGATACAGCTGCATATGGAGAAAATTGCACAGTTTACTTAATGTTCTTTTGTATATTTTTTCCAGGCTGTTCAGTGTTCAGACTTGCTGATGCAGCGGGCATTAAGTCACAACAGAAGAACGTTAGACCCTCTTTTGGCAAAATGTTACTTCTACCATTCACGTGCTTATGAACTGGTTGGAAGGTTGAGAGAAATCAGAAGGTGTGCATGCAGCATGTCACTGACTCTCATCTGAGTTGCGTGCTACCTCAGTAATAATTGTTTTGAAGTGAATGTGCTATAAGGTGTGGGATTGCTGAAAAAGACATTTTATCTCATCTGCATCTCTCTGAATAACAGAAGAGCATGTTGTGCTATACTTTGTTTTAATTTAAAAGCATGGATTTAATTTTGTGCAATTCCATGCCTCATCCTAAATTTTAATTTCCAAGAGAATTGAGTGATTTCTTTTTTTGTGTGAAAACAATTCCTTAATTTTTGTTTTATTATTTCACAGTTTTCTGCTTGCTAGGCTCAGAACAGCTACCCTGAGACATGATGATGAAGGACAGGCAAGTCTGATTTATGGAACTATTAAGTCTTGTTTCTTTATATTTTTATGAAGAATCAGGATCACTGACAATCAAAGGCTCTTGTGAGCCAACCAACTCATTCATGCGTATAGCAAAATACAGTGAAATATTGCCGTAAAGCATGCTGTTATGTCGAGGACCCCTATAGAAACACTTTTTGTTAACACCTGGGTACTGTTATTGATCCCAGTAAAATAACCCATGCACCTTATAATGTATAATAAAATTCAGAATCAATGAAACAATGACCTGTAACCTGTGTTTTCAACCTGATGAGCAAAATACTTGGAATACAGTACATGAAAGCCTACCTTATAGTAACTGCTCATTGTTACTAGCCTAAGGAAATTTCTTTGCTGTGGAAATTTATTTTGCATAAAGCTTCCATTGTCCTTGAAGCCTTGCAATATTGTGTTCATTGGTAAGTGTACCGGACATTTGCATGCACTTTTATCATCCCAGAAGAAAAGTGATGTGCCACAAACATCATTACTAATCCAAGGCAGTGAACAAGCCGTGAACAGATTGATAGACTGACAGAACATGCTTCCAACCTCAAACTGAGGGAATGAAACTCTTAGCCTACAAAGCAGGCATATTTGGGTGTAGAAGCCATGAAGATGAGCTAAAGATGATGAACAATACTTTGATCCCATGCTGTCACCCAATTTTAGACAATTTTCATGACACATTAGAGGCCCGTAAAGTAAAATAAAACATCACAATAACCACTTAAAAATGTAAAATAGCATAAACAACAAAGCCAAAGAGGTGCATGTATGGGCAAAAACTGACAAGGTTCAAACAGATTGCATTTAGGTAATCTTGACAAAAATCGGCCCAACATTTTTTGAGTGTCATACATGTATGATTTCCCCGGATAATGGTAATTTATTCTCAGAATCATCTTGTTTTTCATGAAACAATGATCTTCGAGACTCGTAAATAACTAAAGATTTCTCTGAATCACCCCAAAATATGGCAACATAGCCCCTTTAGGAATGCTTTTGAATGGGCTCTCTACACTTTATAGGAGACCTGAGCCAGATTTGCATAATGCTGTCAAATTCAGTGATTAGTTCAGTAATGAGTGTTTCCTCAACCAACTTTGTTCTGGGTATAGTAAAAAGTTTTTGTTGTGCAAACTTGACATTTTTAGCTTTAAGCACAATTTTGAACAGGCTTTCTACATATTATTTGAACCCAAGATATCCATGTTTTTTTACTTTTTTTGTGATTGAGCAGCAAATGTGTAGCCAGCCAAGGGATTTGCATGTGAATGGCGTGTATTGTTTTGTGTTTCGTTCCCAAATTCTGTACTACAGCCTTTCAATAATTGCTGTGATGCACAAATATATCAATCTTATTTCAAAGATACTGCATGGGTTGAGTAGATCCTGTTTTGTTCCTGTGTTTTACTTCTCTTGCAAAATCACATGCAATTTCTGCCAAACCAGCTGCACTAAAATTGTGGACATAATTTCATCCTCTTGTAGTACCTGGTGCCCATACTTTTTCCCTCTATTTTCTTTATTTCTTCATTTGACTTGGGATGGGTCATTCTATAATAACTTACTGAATCACAGTTACAGTATTGCATGCAACATCATCAAATACACCCTGATTATTTTCTGTGGGGTCCTTCACTTAGTGATATTGATGGCACCAGTTCCTACAAGTAATTAACTTTTGCATTTTCTTCTTGGTAGGCCATTCTTTTGAATCTTCTCCTACGAAACTACCTCCAATTTAACTTGTATGACCAGGTAAGAAATGTCACAAGGTACTGTAGTCTGGAAACTTTTAAACAATGATACATAGCAGTCCTGTATATCGTCTCAAGTGTGGCATAGTACGTGCTGGTACAACATACAACATACATATCCTGACCACACTAACATTATACAATCAACGTGTCAAGGATGCATCAGTCAGTATGATTGTAAGTGTGACCATAACTAAATGTTTATGTTGGCTAAACAAACTGCACATAATATTACATCTATTGATCAGTACTAAATAGCAGAATTGCAACATGCCAGATATGAAAAACCACTTTTAAAAAAACACCCTTAAAGTAAGAAGTGGCCAAAAAAAACCATATTCCTCATGTAAGGCAGTTGCAGCAAAATTACAAGGAAACAGTACTCACACATAAGACAAAACTAACAGGCTGACAGGATTAGATTTTCGCCCTATCTAAAACAAAACCTTAGCAATAGGTATGTGAAACAGCAACTGACAGATATCTATTTAGAATGAAAGTATCTCCCACCAAACTCCTAAATAGTCCTGATGTGACCCTCTATATCTTGCTGTCAGAATAACTATTTAACTTGTTCCCGTATCTCTCAACCATCAGAAATTATGCTTTACCTGTTTAAACATGATATCATGATATCTTACCTGACAGAGAACCAGTAACATCACATCTTTGTTGACCAGTTATGTCGATAACCAGGTTACATATTGTATATGTTTTCAATGTCAGTTTCTTTTCTGGTCTGTACTATCCATGATCTTACTTTGTTTTTGTTGTTGTTTGTTACGTGGTTTACAATAATAATGTGTCTTATGCCAATAATTTTTGTAACTGAGTTAGTTTGTTACCCTGCATTTTTACCACAGACTATTTTTTCCAGCAAGATTTTTTCAATTCGGGACTTTTGTGTGGGAAATGTCCATGGCTGTTTGTGGGGTTCAAAAAGTCTTAAAAAGTCCATACAGTGTACTTGCTAGGGGAGCCCTTGAAGAGTCCTGGAACTACATTTATCCTTTAAAACTCCTTTGTTTTCAATTTAACTCCTTGAATTTTGTGCAACTTTGAATGTGGTGGAGGAGAAGGCATAAGTCTTTTTCACATAGTATTCTGATCTCGTGCAACTTACAAACACAACAAAACCAGCCACAAACAAACAAAAGCAGGTCAAATGGAAGTCTAAATTTGAGCCATCAGTTTTTTTTGCAAATGCCACATTACTTATGGCAATGCCACATGGACTTGGCGAGTTTTTAATTTTTGTTTACAAGTACTTTAATGTGTTCTTAGAGAGTGTAGTGTTAAAGTGGTGTAACATTTCATTCCTGGTGTGGGTCATTGCAAACAAATGTCATCTTTGAAAAGTTTACAAACAGCAATAAATGGCTGCACTTTTTTGTATGAACTCTGTTATTAGGCAGAGAAGCTTGTGTCCAAGTCCTCTTTTCCTGAAGCAGCAAGTACAAATGAATGGGCAAGGTTTCTCTATTACACAGGTCAGTTTACAACAATCTCATTCTGTTTTATTGGCCCATCCCATGAAGTTTGTGTCAAATCTAATTCAAGCACTGGAAAACTGGTGAAACCTGCAGTAAGTCAAAAGGTTGAGCAAATTGATGATTACATTGTAAATCCCTCTTGTAAACCTATAAACCCCTAAACGGTGGGATCAATTGAGCTGATGACAGGTGCTACAGGAGGTACTTTGGTAACATCATTGTTTGAAGTCCACCCAACTGAACATATACAGTGTATGTAGTTTGAAGGACCATGTTTCCAGTATACTTGATGCATTTGATAGGAAAGGGATAAAAAGTGGACAAATATCTATCCTAGTGACCATGTGCTCTTTATTGTCAGGCAGCTTGGGCTTATGGAAAACTTGCATCTGGTTTGTGTTTTGATGTCACGTGATAGTTGTTGACCAATCAGACACTAGTTTTGCCATGTGCTCGCTGCCCGGAGCAACCTTTTCATTGTACTTCGCCTGACATGAATTTTCATGGGTTAAATCGTTTGTTTTTGTTCACATGGACTCTTAAATTTATTACAAGTCCAGCTACGTTACACAGCAATGTTACAGTTTGCAGTCTATCAAACATGCATAAATTTCTTGATCTTTCAAGGGTGGCTAAATTACTGTACCTTCTTAATTCATTTCATTCCATTTCCTCCATTTCATAAGAATTAAAAGAGCATCAAAGACTCACCATATGAAAAAAAATGAGAAGGGCAACAATGTAGGTGAACTAGTCAAATACCCTTTAAATTACACTTTTTTTAGGATAAAAGAGAATAATTACAATAAGCAAAGGAAACTAGAAACTCATAGAGGATACTAAACAGTAGAGGCAGTAGTTAGTACTGAGCAAAATAATTCTGAAAGAGAGATCTTCTAAATAATTGCTTATTTGGCATTCTAAGTATAAATAAAAGAATATCATTCCAATAACATCCAAAAATTGGGCAAAATTTCCTTATATTTGTTCTGAAAGGACTGGGATTTCGATACTGTAGGGATCAATCTCAATCCCAGAGCCTGCTTTTCTTTTGGTCAGCACCAAGAACATGAACTCTGGCCCGTGCCAAAGCAGGAAATTCGCAAATCACAGACTTACAGCTCATCTATGCAGACTCAAAACTTTGAAGCAACATATGGTTACAAAAATGGACCTTCACTATGTCAATTGGCTGTGGCCAGAGTCCGTGTTCTTGGTGCTGACCAAAGGAAAAGTGGGATCTGGGAATGCGACTGTGAAGGGATGTATCTCTAGTAGCATAATTATGTTGCTCAGATACAAAGGATGGAGTAAGATTTGGTTATCAATTGACTTTCTTACAAATTGTTACGAGTTCTTTCTAGAGATTTAATGGCAGTGTCTTTGCTGTTCATTGTAGGTATTATCAAAGCTATTCAGCTGGATTACTCAGAGGCTCACAAGAACCTGTTGCAAGCGATACGAAAGGCCCCCCAACAAGCTGCGTATGGATTCAAGCAAACTGTAAGTCAACATTGTAACTATAATGTGACTTAAATAAGATCACTTTGTATGATTATATGTTTGCCACACTGCTGGCCCCAGAGGTGTTGGCTCAAAGCATGGTGCAATGAAAGCAAATCAGAGAGTGTTCTCTGGCAGCCAGCCCTTGAATGGGAGCTGCAGCAAGCAGACAACCAGCAGGCACTGTTTTACTGAAGATTATGTGTTTTGTGAAGATTGTGTCATCATTCACAAGTGAGGGCATGCAGGGAACCAGTTGAGCAAGCAAAGAAAGGGATGCAAAATATTACAAAGTCAGCGTTCTCACCAGTATTTTGCCTTAGGGAGTCCTAGGACCCCCTCTGCTGAAAAACAGGGGCCCTGTAAGAACATCAGGGGGACAAAGTAAATGGTCTGTTACATGAGGTACCTACCTGATCCAATATGGCAGACACGGTAACAATGCGTACACCAGTCTTTGCCTCGTAAGTGGGATCAACGAATGTAAAGGCAATAAAATTAAGGACTTTCAATCTTTTGATAACATGCTTTTATTTATTCGAATGAGCAAAATGCTGGGATTTTCGGTTGACCATTAAAACTATTCAACTCTGGACGTTCAAAAGTCCGTTTGACTCGTACCTTGACCCTGCGCCCCAACAGGCGCAGGCTTTGGCTTTTAATGCGCCATCTCAATTTTTCGTGCGGGAATCCCGCAATGGCAAGGCCTGGTGAGAACACTGCAAAGTAACACTACTCTGCCTATGTGATGACCCACGTAGAATAGAATAGTTTGATAATCTTGTCATGTCTCAAAGCGAATATAGCTTAGAATTTCTGGTAATTTTTAGAGTTTTTAAATTTCTTTTGCATGTCATACATTTGTATTGTTCCTTAATTCATCAAATTTTATCACTATTAGTTACATATACGTAACATAATTTTATTGTAACGTAAATATGCAATTCAGTTCTCTAACCCCCGTGTATGTATGAAATAACTTATAGATAGATAATGTCTGTCTGTTTGTCTGTCTGTCTGTGTATTTTTTAGAGCAATTACTTGATTTTAAGAAGACATTCAGGCTACTTTGCTGAAAGTGCGAACATTGATTATTAACTTGCAAGGCTTCACAGACCCACAAGTTTGGAGAGCAATATTTTTATCTCTGCTCAAAAAGGGGCACAAACTTTTGAAACACCCTGTATAGCAGTATACCAAAAAACATCTTCCTTTATTTAGAAACAAAGAAGCAGAAAAACCCTGTAGGGTGTATAGGCACTTAAATACTTTAGCAATCCTACATCAGACAGAGAATGACTTTCATAGAGCCATTTGATAGCAACTGTGTCACTCAATTGAATGTGTACTCATTTAGGCACAAAAGTTTGCCATTGTTGTCCAGCTGCTCCTTGGAGAAATACCAGATAGAGCAACATTCAGAGAACCATTCCTAAGAAAAACACTGGTGCCATACTTCCAGCTTACACAAGGTTGGTCTACATCTTGAAGCATTACATTTTGTTTCCTAAAAGGGCCCAGAAGCAGCACTTACTCAGATTAGTTGAGGTTTGTCATATTAGTAGTAGATAAATTAAATTAAATTAAAATTGGAATTAGCCACAGCACCTGCCTAGACTGGCTATCTGTCCACTGAGTCCAGATGCCGTTGCTGGAATTTCAAAACTGGAGGAGTGGGGAAAACTGGATACAGGTCCAGAGAAAATCCTCTTGGCGCAGAGCAGAGAACCAACAGCAAACACAACCCACTTGTGGTGTGGGGTCTGAAAATTGAATTCGGTCACATTCGTGGAAGGCAAATCCTTTCACCACTTCACCATCCTGGCCTGCAATCTTTGACAAAAATTGTACTGGTACAGGAAGTGTTCTCAATAGAAAGCCTGCGACATTAAACAGCTGAAGGGCTTGAATCATGCAGTGCTGTTATACTGTAAATACTCTTCAGTGTTTTGAGTTGTCTTGACTTGTTTGAGTTTAGTATTTTTGTCAAGTTATGACCATGTTCCTTGGAATAAAGAGCTCCAGGGTTCTACGATGAGGTGTCTTAAAGTCAAATATAACACTTTTATCCTCTCCTTTCATACATGTAATATTAATCCTCATTTTGAGCATCACTTGTGACAGTTCACTGTGCACAGAACTGTAATATGGTTTATTGCTGCTCAGAATCTACTGGTCACTACGATTTTATGAAATGACAAAACACCAACCCAAAAGTTATTTGTTACCACAGGACATCTATAATATCTCTTAAAACATCATTCCAAGTCACTCATTACTTGTTTCCATTTTATAAATTAAATATGTCTGCCTTCACAAATACGAATAACATGTCCATCATGGCAGCAACAGAATACAGTTTGGTCAGATATACAGTAAGGGTACAGTAACTGAAAAATGAATTAATTACAAACAGAGTTGAATGAACTGACTAAACAAAAATGACAAACTGAAGGAAAATGACGAATACTTACAAGACACTCGTGACGACAGGACCAAGAACTTGGCACTGACTTAAATTCTAAGCATAACTAAACTGAAACTACCACAATAAAAAAATGAACAAGTGGCCTATATATATAGTAATATGTAAGTAAAAAGTAGCAAGCACAAAAACAAAACCACCCATGGTGACAAAGAATGCTGACAAGTAAGTGAGCACATGAACTTAGGAAATTGAAGCTAATTAACACGAAGCTAAAGACAAGAACACTAATGCACATGTGTGAAGTGACAGATAAAGGAATGAACTAAATGGTGTTACAATGATAATACATAATACACTTAACTTGTCGATAAGCAAGATTGAGTGGAGGGTAGGTGCCAATTGAGAACAAAGCAGGCAATAGGCAAATGATTGTGGGCAAAATGCAAATGAAGGGGAGTAACCATAGCAACCTCCCCCGGCACCCATCACACTGATCTCTCAGTGGAGAATAATGAACATAACGATAACTTACCTGACAGCAGGTTCAATCACAAAACCATGTAGTGGGTGGGAGGGGGCAAAGAGACGGCAAAAAACGGCAAGCAAGCTGTGAGGGCAAACCTCTGCAGCAATGAATCAACACGAGGACAAACCTCTGCAGCAATGACTCACACGCATGCGTTAGGCGATTACCCACTGGCCAACGGATAATCTCCCAGTTAACTGATTATAGATAATCTCAGAAAGCTTACTGTAATACACTGCAATTTCATGCATGTAAAATGTCACTGAGTTTTCAGAAATGACAGACAGTTTCTTTTCTCCATCTGTTGTTACTTGTCTGGTCTCCCTTAGTCGGAGTGTATGAGGCATCAAGCTTATGAAGTGCACTGCTTTGGGTGGGGAGAAATAGAAATGTAGAGTCATGAAGTTAGGGCAGGAGAGTGTTTATTCTAGCCTGCCGTATTGATTGACCCACACAACTAACACAGATTGTTATGATAATGCTACGTGCACAGAAGGAAGAACTCTCCTAGTTTTTACCTTAATCTTTTAACATGACCTCAGGTGAGAATAATTTTTATTCAAGTTGAATAACACAGAAACAACTCACATGTTATGTTGTCAAATTCATGTTTCCCAACACCTTGAATCTTAACATGATTGATCACACACAAGCAGTGAAAACAAAAGCACTAAGATAGCATTTAGAGGAAGCTGTTTAAAGTGTAAATTACGACCAAGAGACATTTGTCTTGGCAGTTTGATGCAATAAAAAATATACAATTTAATGAACCCAGGGTTTTTTTAACTAAGCTACCAGTGAGTAAAATATGTGCACTCATGTGGCCTCAACTGTAATGAGAAGGCTGGCCCTCTTGAATTTGAACACAAACTTTAAAGTAAAAGCAGTACGCATAATTTGATTTATAATTTAATTCAATCCATTTTGGAATACAAATGCTCTGAGGAAGGACTGGAAGGAAACATAAATATAGGTACCATACAAGCTAGTCCACCAAGTTAGGTTGGACAATAGGGGTGGTCAAGGCCAGCGATCGTTAAATCCCTAGTTGTACTTTAACATCCCACAGAATCAAGTATGAAAAATTGTGAGATGGGGCCTACAGTTTATCATCCTTATCCAAGAAGACTAGAAAGTTCAACTTTTTTTTTATTTATTTTTTATTTATTTAAATATATTCACTTTTGATCCAATTAATCATATTATTATCATGCAAAAATTTCTAACCTGCACTCCACAATCATTTCATTCATGATTCCTTTCACAGGGAAACACGCATGAGCCCAACAAATTGACCTGCTCTCAACTGTGTGGCTTCATAGCTCAGTTGGTAAGAGCACTGCACCGGCATCGCAGAGGTCGTGGGTTCGAATCCTGTTGAAGTCACTTGAATTTTTCAAGTGCATATATGAGACAATTGCTTAAATTGTCCAGAAAGTGTGAGGATCACTTCTTTAATTCATTTCTAACCCGCACTTCACAATCATTTCATACAAAAGCTTGTTCACTTGGGTGTTCGTCCTTCCATCATACCTTGGATTTGACATTTCCTAACCAATCGCCATCAGTGTGTAAAGCTTGGTCATGACGTATCACAGTGGCTCAGTGTATCCGCTGATGTCCTGCAGGGAACCAAATTGGGACCCATTTTGTTTCTCATATTGGTTAACAACCTCCAATTGCAATCTCCTTTCTCATACTGGAAGTATGTGGATGATGTGACTATTTCCGAGATCATCCTAGCTGATGAAAATTCTATCATCCAAGATGCACTGAATGAAGGCAATAAATGGTCGTGTGCTAATGACATGAGCTTGAACCCAAAGAACAGTAAAGAATTGACCTTTTTTTTTTGTTTGTTTGTTTTTTTTGTTTTTGTTTTTTTTTGCATCGCACTGTGAGCCTGCCCGCACTAACGATTAACAATGTGGAACTTGATAAAGTTGAATTTTGTAAAGTTTTGGGTGTTATCTTTCAAAACAACCTTAGGTGGATTGCTCACGTTGAATCAATGGTCATCAAGGCTTCCAAGCGTCTTCACATATTACAGATTCTGAAACAGGCTGATGTACAATCTGACCACATGATTACCATCTACATCGCCTTTGTCAGATCTGTACTTGAGTACTGTTGTCCAGTATGGAGTCCCTCGCTACCAGTTTATCTTTAAGAGAAACTCAAATCACTCCAGCAGCATGCTTTCAGAATTATATTCCCTCACCACTCATACACCGAGGCTCTGAACCGTTCTGGATGTCCTTGACTCATTGAAAGGCGTTATACCATCTGCGGCAAAACTTTCAAAAACATCTGTGAAGCCGGTTCAAAGCTCAACTACCTCATCCCCCTGACAAGGCGAAGCGTCCATGACCATTTGCTGAGAAAATCTACCAAGTTCTTGGTGTTTAAATGTAGGACAGGACGTTTCAAGTTAAGCCTTTTTCCAACAATGTGTAGCGACTCTTATGAACTGTCTTAGATGTTCTAGATTGTTTTAGGTTTTTAGATTGTTCGCCGTTTATACATTAAACTAGGCTGTTTCTATTCTTAAATATTGTCCTTAGACGTCTTCTTATATAACATTTATATTACATATGTATCCTTTCTATTAGTGTGTATTTTAAATAGTTTCATAAATTGCAGTTCACTGTAATTTTTTTATACAGTGCAAGGATTTATTGATAAAATACTTTTCTTATTCCTCTTACATGTTTGCCCCAAGAGCGAAATAAGCTCATCATGGGGGGCTTACATCTAAACTCTTAAAATTACAACACAACAAAATTAACACGGACACAGTATAAGTAATCACGATGGGTCAAAAAAGAAAATTTTAAGTTATAATGACTAGAGAAAGAAGAAGGAAAAAATGGTTAGACTCTCTTATTAAGTGCTGAACATAAGAGAAAATTTCAACATTTTCATTATTTGTAAAGTTAGAAGAGCCAAACAGGTAACATTCAACTTTTTGCTGGTCAGAATATCTAAACCATCGACCAAACGTTATTTGAGTATGTCTTTGCAAAGGCAACACTTTCTCCTTAGTTATTTAAATACCCAGAGTGATGGTCCAGCTGAGGTTTGAACCATGACCTCCCATGTGGTAGTTTCCGGTGCTGTGCTAACTGAGCCAACCAGTAGGCAGTTGTAGTCATCAAATGCCCAGGAGAACTTTATTGAAGATCTCAGGGCAAAAACGTCCTAACTGACTTTTTTAGTGTGTTTGATCGTTTTGTGAAATTGCGGTGAAATTTCGCGTAATACACAGAAATTAAGTTAACAGAATTACCTATCCTAAGTGATGTAAACAAAATAACAAAGGAAAGAAGAAAAATTTCTGGGCTCTGGGGAAATGTAAATGTACGAAAGGTAGTGTTGTATAACCTTTTTTATTTTACAAATAAAGAAGCCTAGGCCGTGTATTACACTGTGATAAAACATGATGGGCATTTGAGAACACGAGGGAAATGTAGGCAACACGAGCCGCAGGCGAGTGTTGTCTACATTTCTCGAGTGTTCTCAAATGTCCGGAGTGTTTTATCACAGTGTAATGCATGGCTTAGGCTTCTTCATTTGCTTTGTGATATAGAGGTAATGTGGAGAAAAACAATAAAACACGCTTTTTCTATGTTTTATACTCTGATAAAACATGGGTTTTTGACCAATTAGAGTGCGCGTAGGATCCTATCTATATTATAATCCCTAATATTTACACACCTGAATCCCCTCGTCCTCTGTTCACATGTCCGATCATGTGTCCACGGAGTTACACTACAGTTCATCCCTTCTTTATGGGAGTAAACTTACAACAAACACTCTTGAATAAAAACACAACAGTCTAAACAGTTTTTAAGGCCCTTATCACTCCATCCCATCTTGAAAGGGATCTTAAGTCTTTGGAAACTAAAGATTGAAACATGTCTCTGTCAACTGCCAACATGTAAGTTCCTCCATGTGTGCCTCCCGATAAAGATTGATAGGGGCACTTTGAAATGATGACCAACCAGATATTTGCTAAAGGCAAATGCTAGTTTTGCAAGATCTGGACAGCTCTACCGGTAGGGTTAAGGGCTTCCCGTGTGGCCACAGTCTGTTTATCTCTTGGTTGTTCATTGCTTTACCTGAGATCAACAGTTGAGGCTTCCAGCTGTCCACTGGGAACAACACTGATTTTCTCAATGTTGACTGTTTTAGTTCACTCCCAGTAAAATTGTGCTGAAGTCATAGCAGATCCAGGCCAACATAGACATGTCCTAAAACAATGTAAGGACCATCAAATCAAGGAATGAATCTTGTTGCAGATCCTTTGGATTGTGAGCTTGGAGGTGGTCTTCTAACACAAACTTCCTTTCCTTCCAGAATTCCAAGATGCCTTGTAGACCTATCATTAATTAGTACTCTCTTTGTATCCTCTTCATACCTGCTTTGATAGTGTTAGAATGTTGTTGTGCTTCGTGCATGCGTGAGACAAGCTGCTCTGCATAAGTGTTTCTGGAGAGAGTTGCTGGAGGCATATGAAGGGAAATGATTTCAGGTGAAGATGCATGTTGGCCAAAGACCAAGAAGAAAGGACTAATTTGCCCAGTACTAGGTATTGGAGACACATTATGAGCATACACAGCTGGTTGCAGGAACTCTTCCCAGCATTCCTGATATTTCCCACAGTATATTCCTATTGCTGCATTCAACCATCGGTGTACACGCTCTTTGCTTCCATTTAGGCGTGGATGGTAACTTGTAACAATATGGTCAAGAGAGAGGAGTTTTGTAAGTCGGCTTACAACTGCATTAAGCCATTCAGCTCCTTGGTTGCTTTGAAAGACAGTCAGGAATCCATATTATAGGAAAATGTTGTCAAACAAAACTCGTGCTGCAGTAGTTGCTTGTTTGTCTCGAACCGAAATGACTTGTAAGAAATTTGAATATGAACAGACAGTGGTCAGGATCCATTTGTTACCAGATGAGGTAGCAGGTAACAGTCCAACATAGGGCCCGTACGCACTAGGCTGACAAGATTTGTTTGGCTCTACCAAAAATCTCAACAAAAATTGTCTCTGCCAAACATTCAATTTGGTAATCATGGGCGCACTTAGAAAGTTTTTGTACAGATCCTGCTGTTTAAATTGTAAAATCTGTCAGTTTTCATGCCTGAAAAAAAAATTGTCCAGCTACGAAGCAGGACGACGGCACCATTGAAGTTTGGTAAGGCTTGACAAAATTTGTTTGGGAAAAAATGACCGTACGCACCTGTATCACGGAGCTGATGGCAGATTTTTTTGCAAAATACACAAAACTTTGCCAAGGGCGTACGGGCCCATAGTCTATGCCAATGGTGTGAAAGGGATGCTCGTACATTTGCACTTACATTGGGCCATGTTTGGGATCTGCAGGCTGATGCAGTCCGGACAATGCCTGATCCAATTCCTCACGTGCTTGGCCATGTTTTGCCAATAAAAGTCATGTGAAAGTGAGCCATATGTAGCTTCTCGGCCTCAGTGCATTCCCAAAGGTGAATCATGATTGACTCTTGAAAGGTGACGCGGAAGTTGAATGTCATTTGGCAGCATTATACGGTAATGATGTGGGTCCTCCATGAATTTATCTTGATAGACAGCTAAGCCATCAACCGTAGCTGAACGCTTTGCCATTTGTTTCACCCATTGCAAATGTCCCTTTGGGATGTTTTTTGGTTTGAAAATATCCCGATCCAGGGTGTGACTTGATTAACAGTTCCAACCAGTAGTCTGGTTGTTGCTTCTTGGTAAAACGAGTCCTATGCTGATTGAGAGATTCAAGATTTTCAAAGTCTTGGAGGTTACTGTCTAGAGACTGAGGTTCTTGAGAAGTGATAACTTGGTGTTTCTTGGTTGAAGCGCCAGGTTGAGGTGTTCTAACAGATTTATTCCTCCGCTTTGCAGTATCCAAACAATTTGGATTGAGCAAATTAGCATCAGGAACAAAACATGCATGATGTAATCAAACCACGGTTGAAATGAGCGACAAATCAAGTCAGGAGTGTAGTATGGGACATCAAGTGCAGTTAAAATTATCATAAATGCAACAACACCATCCTCAGGAGGTATAACAAGCCTGACGTCTACAAGCTGGTCCTTAGTAGGATGACGACGTAAAACATCCAGAATAACATTTCTTTCCCTTTTTCTGTTCAATAAAAAAGTCAAATTCTGCCATCCTCATACACCATCTTGCAACTTTTGCTTGTAGTGGTGCCATGGTAGTCAGCCATTTGAGATTTGTATGATCAGTTACAACTTTAACTCTGCATCCCAGTATGTAAGAGCAAAACTGTTCAAGTCCCCATTTCACTGCATACCGTTCCTGATGCATTGTGGTCCAACGTGATTCAGCAGATGTGAATGATCGAGAGGCAAATCTAACTGGGCGAAGCACGCCATCTTTTTCTTGTGCTAACATTGCTTTTTCTTGTGCTAACATTCATGTTTGCTAGGATCCACATGTAACTCGAAGGGAGATTTCCAGTCAAGGTGGTACAGTATTACATCCGTACCAGTTATCGCTTGCTTTAAATCTTGAAATTCTTTCTCTGTGTGTTCAGTCCATTGAAATGAGACGCCCTTTTTAAGGAGATACTGCGAGGCCTGTGTTCGATAAGACGTGTTTGGAATAAAGTTCCTGAAATATCCACAAAGTCCCAGAAATCTCTTTACTGCAGAAGTGTTTGTGGGTGTCGGCATTGCTACAATAGCTTCCACTCCTTTGCTGATGGGTGTTTGACCCTCTTGAGTTATACGATATCCAAGTAGCTCATCCTCTCTGTCTGGCTTGGCTGGATAATCTCAAGTTTTAGCATCCTCTCAATTTCTGTTTTAATTGCTCTTAATTCCTCTGGGCTTTTCTTGTACGGATGACTATATATAGGAAGTGCCTCTCCAGTGTCATTTCAATGCTCAAACTCTTTAATTTCACCAAGACATCCCCAGGAAGAAGAAATGAAGATAAGGTCCTTGAATTTTGTCATGGTGTCTGGATCAAGATTACTGTATTCTGGGCCATCCAGGCCTAAGGCAGTGAATATAGCAGTGATGTAGCTAGTTGAATATGAATCACAGTTCAGTTCTTCCAATGGAGGGAACTCAGGAGTGTGAGAATCAAATTCTGGGAGGGTATCACAGAAAGGAGATAAGATGGATGAGTCAAGACCCGAAGCTTCCATCTCTTGTTTCTGGATAGATAGTTTCCATTGCTGGGGTGGACAAGGATCTGAGGTATCCTTCATCTCTGGTATATTCTTCACTGGCTGTAGTGAAATTGACTGCTGTTGTGTTTCTGCCCAGGCAAGCCATCCATGTGCTAACTGCTCTGCATGGTGTCTGCTGCATTTTCAAGGACGATGTTGTCTTCAGTTGTCATATCTCTTATGTCACTGAGAAATACATTCCACTTTAGATTCCACTGCCAAGGTTGTACAACATGTAGTGAGTGCATCTGGGACTTCGTCTGGGAGTACAGAATCCTCTGTTTCAGAAATTGTCACTAGTTGTGCACTGCAGAAGTGGTAATAACTGGGTGGTGGTTTGGTCTCCGGTGTAACAAAGGAAGAAATTTGACTGAGATTAAAAGGACTACTAAGGACCTTTACTCCTGACTGGAGGTCTTGACCCTCAATCCAAAGCAGGTGATGCATGGCCTTATATCCCATTAAGACAGCGGAAACAGAAATACAGACTGTAACAAAATTACAACCACGGTTAAGAGTTTGTGAATGCTGTGGTATGCCAGCGTTGACACTAGTGTTGATGGCCAAATGAGCATTTGTTGTTTTCTTCTTCCCAATTAGATTTTTCAAGGCGTTAGTAATTTCTATAGATTTCTGGTTGCTTGTCTTTGCAATGCTGTGGACAAAATTTTGCCATGTGATTAGCTTCTCCGCAATGATGACGGGTTATGCGTTGTTTTTGAGGAAAGGACTGTGAAGCAGTGGAAGAAAGAAATGCATTTGGCGGTGGAACTTTCCATTCATCAAGCGAGGGTGCCTTGTTTACCTTCGAAGCCATGGGTGTGGTTTGGAAAGACAATTTGATGCGAGCGACAAGGGGCCTCTACAGCCTTATCAAGCAACTCAAATTCCCCTGCTTTTGTAGCGAGCTGCTGAGCAATCTTGTGATTGTCTTTAAAAATAAACTGTGAAATAACAAAGCTGGGGCAGTCTTTCCCAATTTTTTCACCAAGTTTCTTCAGCTGATGTAACAGTTTCTCAAATCTGAATGCAAACTCATCCACAGACTCGGTCTCCTCTTGTTTTATGGTGCTCAACTTCTTTGCCAAGCGGCGGCATTTATCCTCTTTGGGTTAGGCAAATTCTGCTCGTAACATTTCGACATGTAGAGCCAACTTTTCACCAGCTTTTTTTGCATATAGCATGGGGATGTTCACCCCACAATTTTAGTGCAGTTGATTCAGTGGAAATTGGCTGCAATTTTGCCAAATGACCAAAAATCATGCAAACGTCGGTGAGGATGTTTTTGCCCAGAGCCCTTCAAGTCTCAAGCATTGAAAGGCACATTTTTGTTCTTGTCACTTTCAGTAGTATTATCCATTACAAAGCAAATCCACAGATAAAGAGCTTTTTTTTTTTCATTGCTAATACAATATGTAAACTCTATTTCTTTCATTATGTAAACTCTTCCATAATTTAAATACTTTTCTTATAACAGAGTTGTCTTGTTTGGAGAGACAGCCTTTACCTAATGACACTGCAAGACTGAATGTACATAATCTTTTACTCTATTTTGTCAACAGCGGTGCTGAATGGAGACTTGAAGCTTTTTAACCAAGTGGTTGACAAGTTTAAAGAGAAATTCCTCTCAGAGAAAACGTACACTCTGATCATCAGGTTAATGGCTTGTTTTGTTGTTGTTTTGTTTTTTGCTTTGTTTTGTTTTGTTTTTCATGTTTTTCTCGAATCATTACCCTGGTATTTCGTTCTCTAACACCCTGTTACACAGACCTTCAGGATTGACTCACATTATTAGCATAAAGTTGTTGCATTTGTAAATTTGATATTATGTCAACTGACGAAATGATCCTCACACTTACTGGACAATTTAAGCAATTGTCACATATGCACTTGAAAAATTCAAGTGACTCCAACGGGATTCGAACCCACGACCTCTGCAATGCCGGTGCAGTGCTCTTACCAACTGAGCTATGAAGCCACACAGTTGAGAGCAGGTCAATTTGTTGGGCTCATGCGTGTTTTCCCGTGAAAGGAATGAATGAAAGAAATGATTATGAAGTGCGGGTTAGATATCAACTGACGAAATGATCCTCACACTTACTGGACAATTTAAGCAATTGTCACATATGCACTTGAAAAATTCAAGTGACTCCAACGGGATTCGAACCCACGACCTCTGCGATGCCGGTGCAGTGCTCTTACCAACTGAGCTATGAAGCCACACAGTTGAGAGCAGGTCAATTTGTTGGGCTCATGCGTGAAAACACGTGTTTTCATGCGGGAAAACACGCATGAGCCCAACAAATTGACCTGCTCTCAACTGTGTGGCTTCATAGCTCAGTTGGTAAGAGCACTGCACCGGCATCGCAGAGGTCGTGGGTTCGAATCCCGTTGGAGTCACTTGAATTTTTCAAGTGCATATGTGACAATTGCTTAAATTGTCCAGTAAGTGTGAGGATCATTTCGTCAGTTGATATCTAACCCGCACTTCATAATCATTTCTTTCATTCATTCCTTTCACGGGAAAACACGCATGAGCCCAACAAATTGACCTGCTCTCAACTGTGTGGCTTCATAGCTCGGTTGGTAAGACCACTGCACCGGCATCGCAGAGGTCGTGGGTTCGAATCCCGTTGGAATTTTTCAAGTGCATATGTGACAATTGCTTAAATTGTCCAGTAAGTGTGAGGATCATTTCGTCAGTTGATATCTAACCCCCACTTCATAATCATTTCTTTCATTGATATTATGTGTTGCTTTGCTAGATTGCGGCACAATGTGATCAAGGCAGGTGTTCGTATGATCAACCTATCCTACTCGCGCATTTCACTGTCCGACATTGCTCTGAAGCTGCAGTTAGACAGCCCTGAGGATGCCGAGTTTATTGTTGCCAAGGTAGGGAGAAAAGCCATCATTTCAGTTGGTTTAGTGTCTTCCTACAATGTATTTTCAGTGTTTTGTATTTTCTACGGAAAAGTGATGAATGTATCCTATCGGCCAGCTGTCACTTACTGTGTAATGACAAAACGTTTTTAGGCAATTCGTGATGGTGTTATAGATGCTACTATAGATCATGAGAAGGGCCATGTACAGTCTAAGGTATTGTGAAATTTGATGTTTTTTTCACTAATTAAGCAATAGAGGACTTTTTCCTTGTTTACATAGCCTCACCTAAACACAAGGGGGGTTGGGAGAATTCAAGACAGTTATGCAAACCTGTGACACAGTTGAGGGTTTGCATAACTGTCGAGAATTCTCCCAACTTCTGGAGTGTTTAGGTGAGGGTATGTAAACACGGGAAAAAAGTCCTCTGTTGCTTTTATAAAATATTTCTCAAACATAATTTAACAAATGAAGAAAATACTGCCTTTTTACTTCTTGATTGAAACAGATTTTCTTGATACACGCTCATATTTCCTACCAGCCAATCAAAGCGTGCATCTAACAACACATAACCAATCAAAATTCATGTGATGTCACAACCGTGTTTACATACTCTCATCTAAACACAGCTATTGACCAATGAGAGTGTGTGTTCTATTCTAATTATTTTATAAAAGCACAGTTGTTGCATTCTTATTCCTAATTTTGTGAATTCCATGTGCTTGTGTGTATGATTATGTATAATTAACAATTAGACTACCAGTGCAAGTTTTCTATTTGACTCAGAAGAGGAGAACAAATAGTCTAATTATTTTAGCAGAAATCCACTCATACTACCTTTTAATTCATTCCAGTGTTTAATTGATTTTAAAATTTGAAGTAGTTGTTTAGATTTTTGTTCAAAACACCAGCTTTTTTTCCTGCTCACTGTCTATCACTCCATAGACAGTGAGTAGCAAGCCAATGAGCAAGGCTTCTGACATTTCACCAAAAAAAAATTGGGGAAACAGCACAGCATTGATAGCAAATTTTATTTTATTTTTCCGTTTCATACATAATTATATGTAATTTTTATACAGGGTCTTGAGTACCTAATAAGTTTATCTGAATTTTAATGCAGTAAAGAATGCAGTTGCTCAAGTAGTAAGTATCAAATCAATTGCCTACTGCAACAATGTTCATCTTCTCTCATGTTGTTTTTGTTTTCCCCTATGAATTCCATGGACTTGCACACAAATGGGCAAATTATTCCATCATGCACAATTCTAAGGAGGCTTGAAACAGTTTCTTACAGCCTATATACATGTCAGAACAATCCGACTTTAAAATTTTGCAGTTCTAGTCTCCAAAACAAATCATACACATTATGAAAGGGCTGTTAAAGTTTTCTTGAAGATGATTAATGGTGTCACATGTGTTGCCATGGTAACTATAGCCCTCAAAAGACATAACCCCTCAATTGTCAGTTTTTTAGGTATATCTTTTAAACTAAGCTGGTGACCTACATTTTTTGTAAGCATTTTGGAAAGTTTGCGATATGCCTCACTGCCTTGGTAAATTAGGAAAAAAATGTTTGGTGTAGAAATCGGTACCATATTTTAAAAAAAATTCACACTGCCTTTTTTTTTCTAAAATTTGTCAATTGTTAAAGTCGATAGCACATTGCACAATAAAAAAATTGGCATAGGTCACTGAGCTAATTTCTTATATAAATTCATTAACAGCTCATACCTTTCACTTCCAGTTCGTGGAATTCCAGTCATGAATTTTCACACTACTTTTGATTCATCATCTGATGCAAGCATTATGCAAGCATGGTGTTTGTAGCTTGTGCATGCACAGGCAGCCCAGACTCACAGCATGGCCTGTGCTTAGTTATCATACCGATTTATAGGGTTTGTATGGGGGGAAAAAAGCCTAATCTTAGCTCATAGCACAGAAAGCAATTAAAATAACCATACCTTTGCTGTATCTTGTATCCTTATATGGTAATCTTAGCTCATAGCGCAGAAAGCAATTAAAATAACCATACTTTTGCTGTATCGTGCATCCTTATGTTGGTTTAAGGCGTTCTCGGCTGGTTTTGTGGTTCGATCCTAACCTAGCAAGGCTGAACACTTGGAACCTCAGAAGCCAGTGATCGACCTGTGACCGAGGAGGATTTTATTTGAAAAGTCAGCCAGACTCTGCCTTTTGTCAACTCTCTCGTGAAGATCGATAACAAACGATGTAGTAGAAAGTAGTCCAAAGTCTGAAAACAATCTCTACATACTAAGAGAAAAAGCCAGTTTTCACAAAGAACCTGCCATTTTCTCCAGTTTGAATAGACGTTCTGGCATGGTTCAGCTTGGTGGCAATTTTACGTCTCTATAGGGGTGGGTAGCTATGATCAAACTTCGTCAATCTGGAACTTTCTCTCTTCCCCACGGGCTATTGACCTTTTGAACCCGTGTGGTACCGTGGTACCGTGTGGAACCCGTGTGGTACCCGTGGTACCGTGTGAGTGTAACCTCAACTTCAACTTTTCCTGGAGGAAAAAAATTACCGGTACTTCAATCCTGATTGTGGTTTCTGTTATGTCATTGAAACAGCAAAGAATTGGACTTCACACATTGCCCTCAGCTGCAAGCAAGGGAATTTTCTTTTTTTAACTGCTTTATTCTTAGTGCTAAGTAAGCCATGTGTTTATCGCATTTAAGCCTGCCATGCACTTTGGGAAAGAGCTGAGCAAAATGCCTTGTGAAGCAGTTAGCTCAGCTGTTTCTTCTCATGTGCTGTGAGTATTTGGTGAGATTCTTATCTTGCAAGGCCTTGAGGAAAGAACCAAAGCTGTTTGGTATTTTTCTCACAGCCCCACACTGGGAATTTTTCAGAAAAACCTCTCCGCACACCAATGATACACAAGCTAACTTCTTCGCAAGGCATTTTGATCAGCTCTCTCCTATATTGTATTTGAACCAGCCAAATTGCATGTTTACATATTTGAGCAAAGTGCTTTGCTATTTGATATGAGGTTTCAAAAGGTCAAAAGCACGTGGGGAAGGGAGAAAGTTCCAGATTGACAAAGTTTGATCGTGGCTACCCACTCCTACAGAGAAATAGAATTGTCACCAAGCCAACAGTTGTGAGCAGACCCATGCCAAAACACCTATTCAAACTTGAGAAAATGGCGGGTTCTTCGTGAAAACTGGCTGTGGAGATTGTTTTCAGACTTTAGACCTTTCTGCTATGTCGTTTGTTACCAATCTTCACAAGAGAGTCGACAAGAGGTGGAATCTGGCCGACTTTTCGGATAAAATCCTTCTCGTTCACAGATCGATCACTGGCTTCCGAGGTTCCAAGTGTCCAGCCTTGCTAGGTTAGGATTGAACCACAAAACCAGCCGAAAACACCTTACACCAACATAAGGACACAAGATAAAGCAAAAGTATGGTTATTTTGATTGCTTTCGGTGCTATGAGCTAAGATGAGGCTATTTTTTCATTATTTCATTTTTCCCATATAAGCCCTACAAATCGATACGATAACTGAGTACAGGCCATATTGACTCTGGGCTGCCTGTGGTGCATGCACACTAAGTTAAAATCCCTTTTACACCTCCCATAAGTCAATTTCATGAAATCGTGTCCACATGAAATATTGGAAGTCCTTAATCAGATTTGTCATATTATGTGAGTGGATTCCTACTAATGACAAGTAAATTCCTGCATGTTGACTTAACAGTGTTCAGTGATAGATCACAGATGATATCAGAATGTGTCGAGAACAAAGCGGTAGGCACATGAGCTGTTAAGCAAGTGTGTTACGTCTTATGTTTTTACCACATTAAGACATCTGTGATCTTTTGCAGAAGAGACCGAAACCAGCGGGGAATCTATTTGTTTTATGTCAGCAATAAAGAAACAAACAATTAAGTACCTGTCTTCCAGTAAATCATAGGAAAGAACAATTCAAAGACCAAGTATATATGTAATTCAGCTTATTTTATATAATGAAGTAATATTTAGTGATAGATGTCTGAAATATTATTAGCAACGTACTGGCAAGGTTTGATATGTTGAAGGTGCTCTCATTCACCCATAAAAATGTGTTGAAATTGTTATAAAAACTATACATTGTTAATGTACATTTAGAATTCAGTATCCCTAATTGTCTCACTTGCTGATACAGGAAAATGTGGACATCTACTCTACCAATGAGCCTCAAGGGGCTTTCCATCAGCGAGTTAGCTTCTGTTTGGACCTTTATAATCAGTCTGTCAGGGTATGTTGCTCATGCTTTGTATCATTATCATAAATGTTCTATCCAGTTGTGAGTAATAGTATAGGTTATTGGCCTTTCACCTTGGGCAGAACCAGAATTGAGTAAATCTGATATCCTTGAGTGAAAGGCCAATAAAATGCCCATTTATTACATTCCTGAGGTTTTTTACAAGATGCTCTTTTGTTTAACATGTCAGCAAACAACTTAATGAAGTTTTGAAAGGAAACAAGTATCTGTAGTGTTTGGGAACTTGCATTACAAGTGTGAAAAATTGCAAAAACAACTTTGTCATGGTCTGAGTTATGTATAGTTTGCCTCCTGGGTTATGTATTATGCTTCTACTTGAGCTGATGTCAAAGTATGAGTGAATCAGACTCCAGTGATGATATATTCATCACCTAGAGCAGTTTTTCTTGGAGTACTCAGTTATCTTGCAAACTTGGAAGTTTGTTGGATGTGCCAGGAGATGCTTTTGGTGGACAAACTAAGAAAGTGGGTGAGACTAGTAAGGAGGATAAAGTACTGTGAGGTGGTACAGTCGAAGCTCTCTTAACGGACACTCTCGTAAGCGGACAGCTCTACTTACGGCCGCCTTGTTTGAAACCCCGTTTTGACTCCCATACAAACTCTGTATTTGTACATTCTCGTAAGCGGACATTCCCGTAAGCGGCCGCGGACACTTTCAGGGATTACGACTTAGACTTTTTCTTTGTTTTTAAGCTCCCGTAAGCGGACACCCGAAAGAAAATCAACAACCTCTGTACAGTATCTTGTTTTTTTCAATCAACCATTTTACATTGCCGTTCGTCACAATGATTTTACAGTAATTACAGTACCATATTTCAATGTTTGTTTTGTCGTCATCCACGTCCGGTTACATTTAGAAGCATATGCGCTTGTGACTGGAATTACAACGTTGTCAGCACATTGTAGCCAAGGCACTCAAGTTTCGATTTTAGACAAGGCAGAGACATTTTAGTGTCACCATAAAAAATATACTGGCAAGGAATTTCTAAGCCGTATCCGGCTCCTCTGTTTACTCTCTTTCCCCTTAAAACAAAAGTGTCATTTACTACCGCGGTATTTTTTTGTATACCAATATTTATTGTTAGCTGGGCAAGCCCCCGTAAGCGGCCATTTATCCGCTACACCTCTAGTGGCCGCTTACGAGAACCATTCTCGTAAGCGGCCAGCTCCAGTTACGGACATTTTTTATCCCGTCCCGAGGGTGTCCGCTTACGAGAGCTTCGACTGTATTCAAATAGTGACACAGTGAGAGGTTGAGCAAAGGAGTAGAAAACACATTCCAGAAAATACATGAAATGTGATGGCTTGGCCTACTAGAGTATGGAATAAATTGGCACTGGAGTGAAATTCTCTACCATTAAAGGGGCTCTGTCACGCTAATTTGGTCTCACTGTAGAATGCTAAAGGATGTCTTTAAATCAGTGAAAACCCAAAAATAATAATGCATTTTGTTTATTGAAGATCATGTTACTGCACAGAGACTATTTACTGTCTTCTGTTGTTTCAGATGGCAAGGATAGAAATAGATTACATTTTGAAAAATGTAGCCTAAATTTTTCATATTTTTGCACCTTATAGTGAGGACATGGCAAAATTTTATTATGGATGACTGTTCCTGCAAAAAAGCGTTTGATATCCTCCTTCTTAATTTAAAAGAATGGTTTGGGCACAGGTAAAAGTCATGAAGGATTTCTGTGTTTTTGGTAGCAAAAGTTCCATGACAGAGCCCCTTTACCAAAGAGAAGCAGATGACTTTACTGCTTTTTTCCCAAATTGACAGCCTTCACACACTACACGAATTTGAACTCAGTTTGGCTAAGCAAGTGTGTCCATGAAAAACATGGAGGGGAATAACTCAGACCTATTCTCCCATAACTTGTACCATCAAAAGCTGCTACCAGCTTTCCAGACAATCAGTAATTGTCAGGGGATATTAGATTTATTCACCTGAACAAAACAAAGAAAACCAAGTGCAGTGTAAAATAAGGATTGTTATGCACTTGTGCAGAGTGATGCCTTAAAGACATTCTGTATTGGTGGTAAACCACTTAAAAGAAGACAGTTCAGCTTTCATGTACAATACTCCTTGTAGATCTCTCCTTTGTAGCGAATGTTGATCTATCGTTTATAGCCACTGACAACAAAGTTGGAACAAGCTAACAGGCAATAGTTATTTGTCCATTTTCAAGCTGCCGTAAATGGCTAACTTTTTTCCTCGCTGTTTCAAGTGCAAAACATTCTGATTTTCATTAGTCAGATTAACTGTCACATTTGCTACATAATCCCACTACACATTTAGACAATGAAAATCAAATGTTTTGACGGCTCTGCCTTTGTTTCTGTGTGTACAAAGCATGTTGTTACCTTATCGTGTAAAACTGTATCATTTTTGCTTAGTTTCTGTTTAAGCCTTTTTTGATCTTCAAATTAAAATTTTTAAATCGTATTGCCTGACAGAACTGATTTCGTAAAATTGTTTGAGGAACCCAAACAATTCTTGTAACAAACACGACAACTTTTCTAGACAAAAGTTACATGTTTTATGCATGAACAAATGCTTTAAAACATTCACCCTTCACGACAGACAGCTCGAAAATGGCAGTAAACATACACACATACCTGTAAGGATTTTAGCAGCTGCTGACTAGTTTCTGCCTGAATTTGGGACAAAAAGCCATGGCGTGATGTCAAGGTTCCCTGTCAAAAATAGCCAGCCTTGTCGATTGGTCGTTATCTTGACTATAGATTTTTGGGGGATGACCCCAAATGCTTCACATCTTTTAAGTATCCATGATAAATACTACTAGTTACCACAACCCAAGTCAGACATCATTTTTGAAATGTTCAACTCTAAAGCACTTGCTTAGTTTTGCTCAAGAGTGATATTTTTAATAAATTTTGTGTTCGCTAGTTTTTTCTAATAGCAGTTTTGTTTTGTTCTAGGCCATGCGTTTTCCACCCAAGTCGTACAGCAAGAACTTGGAATCACTTGAGGTAGTTAAGTGAAAAAAGTATTGACATCATTTTCCTTTTGTTAAAAGTGGATGGAATACTAAATAATTCCTCTTGCAAGTTTTGAAATGTACACTCCAAAAATCCTCATTTAAGAGGTTGTCAAACAGATTTCCATCAAACCATGACTTGAAACAATGCTACCCTTGAAATGACACAATGTAGACAACCAAAATTAAAACGTAGACAGCTGTTTTGGCTTTGCTACGACCAGTTGCAAAATACTTGAATCACTATACCTTATTTGGGTTGCATTGAAAACTCTATAATCTTCCCCTTTCCATGCCCTCCCCCACCCCCTCCTTATCGAAGTTACTAGCAATGCAAGACCGTGCTCAAAACTTTCAATGGACTAGAGGGAGGGGGTGTGTCTTTATTTCACAGATCCATTACCAGCAGCAAGTTCAGGTAAGAAATGTAGCTTTCATTTGGAGTGTCCAGGTCTCAACAATTTTGCAGCTTGTTGTAGCATGTGCTAAATTGAAAGAAGTGCTGCTTAAAAATGTGGCCAGGGATCAAAATTAATTAAGAAATATAAAAATAATAATTTGGCCATTTATGAAGAGGTCTATGCAAACTGCTCACAGTTGGGAAGAAAGTGATTGTTCACAGTCTCAGACAATTGTTTTGCCTAATGGTTTTCTTCCCTTTGCTTTGGCGGCGCCTTCTCATTAATGTCATGCATTGCTTTTTTGTTGTTTCAGGAACAACGAGAACGAGAGAAGCAGGACCTTGAACTTGCCAAGGAGATGGCTGAGGATGACGATGATTTCCCATGAATTGCCATGATTACTGAAAAACTGTGTAGAGTCTGTGTATCAGTTTTAGTTCTTTATTGTCAATAAAGTGACTTAACACTTTAACTCTGTGTTTTCTCAAGTCTTGAAAATTTATGCATGGTTCACTTCTACCTGTTGCCATCCTTGCCATGGGTAACCCACAGGGTAAGTCCAGCCTCTAGCTAGAGCCTGGGAAAACTCTTTTGTTGAGCTTTCTTTTCCCCTTGTGATACAAATGCAGTATCCTTCTTGCAATTAACTCTGCTGAAGTGCTAATTAAAAACTCTTGTCAAAGGTTCTGGTTGTGGTACATTGGCCCTTTCTGTGTGCCTGGGGATGGGAAATTGATCGCTAAGAAAGTGCACGCGGGGGACATGGTAACAGGTATTGAACATGTATTATTAATGCTCAGTGCTGAAGACTACCAATCTGCCACTGGTAGCCAAATAGCGACAGACTAGTAGGCTGGTGGATTTTTGCAATGCAGTTGTGAGGCAATGAAACAGGTTACGATAGTCTTGAAGAACACATCTAATCATCCATCTAATACTGAATTATGCAGCAAATTTCCACTTTATATGGGTCCCCTGAGGATTGTTACAAAAGGGCAAAAACGTCATGCCCTAAGGTTGGCTTTAGTCATTCTGCAAAATTACACCAAACTTCATGCAACAAACAGTGTTTAAAAGTTACAGAATGACCTATGCCCAGTTGTGTGAATTAAAAAAGCAATGAAAATATGTGGAAATTATTTTTTGAATGGCTCTGTTTCATCCTATTGCCCTAAAGCATGTACCTCTGGCATACCATCAAGTACCCTCTGTAACATTAGTGCAGCTGATTTGGTGTAAATTTATAATAATAATAATAATAATAATAATAACAGAATGTAAGTGTCCATGGATTTATCACTGGAGGACTAATTGGGAACACTACAAATTAAATTAAATGTTCCTTTTTGAGATTTTGCACGTGAATCAGCCAATTTCTTCCTTTTACTCTGAAATTCACCTATTTCTTCATGTGGCCTAAAAAACATAATCACAATCTACACATAGACAACATTGTTTTCCCCCAGGATTGTGCTTAATTACTATTTTGATGATTGTAATTAATATATCAATGAAGTTGTTCAAGAGCAAAACAGTGGTAAACATATAAAGCAAAGCCATGTTTAAGACCACAAGCAGAAAATAAGGCATTTTTAAGAAAAAAGGAAAAAATGGACAGGTGTGCTCTCAGCCCTCAATTGGCCATTTCCGAGTTGCTGTTTGCCTATGCCTCAAACCGAGTCTTGGTGCTAAACCATTGAAATGATAATGAGTTTGATTTGCATGAAAATACCCAACTCATTTCCATTTCAATGGTTGTGCACCAAGACTCGCTTTCAACCCGAGGCAAACAGCAACTCGGAAATCGGCTATTGCACTTCAGAAACATCTCTTACATGAAATATTACCCAAGTAATCTTTAATGTTTCTCTTTGTCGGTTTAGTTATTTATGCTTCCTTTTGCATGGTGGATACTTTATTTCACATTCATCGGGTGGCTTGTTTAGTTGATCATTGACATAGTCAGGGTTCATAGCTAATTCTTCTTCTGAGCAAAGTTTAAGACTTAAGGATTCCTCGAGTAGGCTGCTGGTTTCAGAAATTCCTAATTTCCTGAGTAGCTGAACAGTGAGTGTGTCAATGATTTCAGGTGTTGTTAAACAGTTAATAAGATCATCTGTAGACAAAACATTCTTTTCGTTGCCACCTCTATCTTGTCTATGATCTTGTGATCTTCTTTCCTCTCCAGAACTGTGTTTATAATGATGTGACAAGTCTTTTTTATCTCCCATCTGTATGACAGCGTCCAGTGCCTTATTTAAGTACTCCATGTTGTTGTCATGTGTTCCAATGTCCTACAATGTGAGAATTCATCACTATGAGATGTGATTAACCTGTGAGGAGAACCAGTTTTAGCATCACTCTTGTTTTCCCCTTATGTCACTCTTGTCAGAATTTGCTGCCCATTGGAATGGTTTCAACAAGCAAGATAAAAAAAGACGTTACAGCCTGACAGCAGGAGGCTAATTTGTGATGGGCATGTGTTAGTCAACCACCAGTGGTGCATTCTAGCCAAATTTTATTTTTGTCATTTTTGTATTTTGAACATGCAACTAAAGTCTGACTTTGGTTATGCCAGAAATAACAGCATCCATTGAAGACAGGGGGAAGACACTTTTGACTGTCATCACTTGTGGGATTCATTCATTTTTCCTCTGTGTGCACCAGTCACTTTTTCAACTTAGTTTGAAATGAAGTGCAAAGGAGAACGAAACACCACATTATTTAAAAAGGGAATATCGCAGTTGTGAACTTTACTTACTGGTAAGTAGTGCAGAGCACTGCATTGGTACAAATCCCTTCCAATCTTGAATTTTTTCTGACTTTCTGACCTTCCTGCTACTGAATTAGTGTTCACAACTGGGATGACTGTCCATCTTAAAATGTTTGTTCTGCAGTTCTATTTATTTAGTTCTATTAGTTGCTAGCACTTAAAAACTTCATGGCTATCTAGCTGCCAGGCATTTCCTTATTTATAACATATATTTAGAGTAAAAATGTAATTGAATATTCTATACGTAAAGTTTTGAAATGTATAATAAGTTGGATATTTTGTAAATCCAATGGAAATGTGAATGTCAGTAAAGTTCTGTAAGTTCTGTTAAAATATGGGTCAATGCATTCTCCATGAAACAATTTAAACTTTATTAAATACTCCCCTTGGGGCTTTTCAGTATTTCATTACAATAATGCTAAAAGAAGGTATCAAAGGAATACGTTAACCAATGTTTAAATAATTCTACATGCTTGTATCTCTAAAGGCACCTATGGTCCCATAGTGGAACGGATAAAAGTTCACTGTTTCTTTGCAAATATTATCAGAACCATTCCACTTTTTATCAGACCCATGCCATTTTTCCACTGTTAAGTAAACATGCCTTAAAAGCTATTCTGAAATGAGTTCCAATGAAGATTTATATATATGCCATATATAATTTACGCTATGACTATATACAAAAAATCCTATGTATATGTTGCAGGTAATTTTTAATTTTGACTACTTGATTTTTTTATTAACTACGTAACTTTACCTTTATAAGCAGGTATTTTTTCTGACTATAGTATCATTTGGTCACAAGGAGTAATGGTTAGGCCTAAGCACTGATTTGAAATGGTTAGATTTTAAGTTAGGGTTCTGTCCTGGTGAGTTGGGTTCACAGTAATGGTACAAGATATACATAAGGGAACACACAGGAAAAAGATGGAAAAGTAGCAAAATCTGTTTTTTAACAGTTGATTAAAACCATAGCAATGTGAAAAATTTTTAACTACAACATAGATTGTTTTCAAATGACGTCATGGCGGCCATATTGGTGTACCTAAACAAAGAAACAGTGGCCATTTTGGTGTCCCAAAACAATACTCAGGGAATTGAACTCCATTTTTATGCAAATATTTCCTTTTGTTTCAGTAAATCAATATGGCCGCTGGTCACATGAGTGAAAACAATCTATACGATCAAAAGTCCTCCCAAAGCAAGCACTTTAAACTTTGTTTAAAGGGACTTAGCTGGACAAAGTTAATAGGTTACAAATCTTGGTCTTACTTCTGAGGGGTTGACCCATGCAAACTCGTGAGCTTCCTCTTGTTTCTTCAATGCACAAACCTGATTAATTTGATTAACAGTGAAATGTTAGCTCTAGTGACAAACAAAGGTTGTGTGGTATTCTAAACTTTGCTGCAATCAGTTGACTTATTTTCCCTGCAATAGAATTCCAGTCTTTGCAATACCACTAGTAATAAGCACCATGACAAGAGTTTGTACCATATGAAAGAGTTCATGATGGCACTCGGTAACTACTGTAGCCAGTACTACTACAACAAATACATATTGTTAAAACAGTTTTTAAAAAATTATTGTTAAATAGTACATGCACTATGACTAGGCAGTTACCATTACTTAGCAGGCCATATTCTACAGAACGGCCCTTTTGATGTTATGGTGTGCTTTGCTCAATTTGATTACCAAGAAATATTAAACAGAAATAACAATAACATGATTTATTACGTAAATCCTAGGAGAAACGTAGGAGAATCCGAGTCCCAGATGGGATTTGAAGCCACGACCCTCCGTGATCTATTCGGATGCTCTACCACTGAGCTACTGGAGACTCTGTGGTGAGCGAGGGTCAAATTGTGGATATTGACTGGAACCGCATCGCACGGCTACACAGCCACATGCTGGCTCACATGAACTCACTAACAGCATCGCGCTGTCACATTAAGGCATCATATATGAACTCACTTACGGCATCACGGCATCACATTAAGGCATATCGAGATGCGTCCAACCAACCGTCAGTGGTAGAGCATCTGACTAGATCACGGAGGGTCGTGGGTTCAAATCCCATCTGGGACTCAGATTTTTTCTGAGTCTACGTTTCTCCTAGAATTTACGTAAGAAAATTAAAAACACCTTTACTGGTTACTTAACTTATTTAATTCAATAATTCATGACAAAACAAAATAAATGTTTTATTAATCAATGGCTGTATATCTATTACCAAATTTTCCTAAATTACGTAAACTTTTCGTTTGACTTTCTTCGTTAAAATTACTCATACAACAAAAATAATGGATCAACATCAATACCGAATGCTGGCGTTAAATAGGTAGTTTACAACATTCACGTCAGTGTTGTATCACTATTCACAAACTCTCAGCTTCACCTTAAGTTTGTAAATAGTGATAAAACACTGCCGCTCATATTGTAAACATTACTTGTTTTCTCACTGAGTTGTGTCACCTTGTTTTTTCAACTTCAATTCAAATAATTTTGAAGTGGAAAAGAAATAAGGCCATAACTTACACTATGCAATATTGCAGAAATTAAGATACTGCCCTCGGGTCAAGTTCAAACCTGACAAAGCTGGACACCTGACTTGACAAATCAAGTTACCTATCCAGGTTCCCCATGAGTACCATAGTCCTACACAACTTACGTAGAATGAAGAAGTATTGCCCTTAGTAGGAGGTGTTAATTTTATAGACTACAAAAAGGAATGTAAGTATAACCAGATGCCTATCCCAGTGTGCATTGTGTCCATGTACCAGTAAATATTTGTGCATACTTGTGACTTCTGTGGTACTTACCAGTGTTCTTACCAGTGCCTCTCGGACTCTCTCAATGTGGTCAGTTTCCTAAAATTGTAAATTTTCAGAACCCAATAAAACAGAGATATTGCCAAATAAAAGCTCTCCTGCAAGACTTCCTGTTTAGAGGACATGCAACATCAGTTTGTCTCCATGTACTTGCAAAAAAAAACTGTAACGTGACTTGTAGTAAAGATCATGCACTCCATGAGGGTGGTTAATGGGATCTTTTCCTCCTTGATACAGAATATGAATCTTGATATGAAGTTTACATGTTTTTCAGCCACTACTCTCCACAAATTTAAACAGTTTAACTATAAAAAATTGCTATAAAATATTTCTAAGAAACATTTAAAGATTAAAAAGCTAAGAAAACGACAACATTTCGACGTTAGCTAAACATCATTGTCAAGTCAAAAATATTTGTAAATATCAATACTAAAATACTAAAAGAACAATGAATGATACAAAAATTTCATAACATAAGAAAAGAACATTAAAAGTTAACTGAAAAGTTTGGCATGTATGGAGTCCATCTGGATAT
>BLFK01000222.1:270179-302679 GCA_014634185.1 Astreopora myriophthalma | reverse complement strand
ATAACCCCCATCTTCATTAATATTTGTCCAGCCAGCTCAAGAGTTTCATCTTTTCAGCTTTATTATTTTACATTGAAGAACATTGTACATTGTAGACAGTCCTAGAAGATGGTCGCAAATGCTGTTCCGGAAAGTACAAAAAAGTCAACAAAATATGCTGTCAATGTCTTTGAAGGTGAAGAAAGTTTCAAGTACAATTACAGGTTTAGTCCTATGCAAACTTAAACTTAGTCATTTTTTTTTATAGAGAATTAATACACTGTGTTTACTAACTATAAAATAAACCAACTGTTGTCGTCCAACTTTAGCATTTAGAAAGAGAGAAAAATTCCAGCCACACTTGAAAACAGATCAAAACACAGAGCCGGCCGGCAGAACTGTCAACCATGTTGAAACATATGAAATTAATTGGCACACTAAATGGCAGTTTTCTCCAAACAAGTATGGGGACCAATGTTTTTTATTTCGCATATTGAAAGAAAATGTGAGTCTCTGTGACAACCAGATTTGAAGAATTTAAATGATCACATAAGGTTCCTGTTCTGATGAGGTTATTGAGGCTTCAGTGGAAGCCTACAGATGGAGAAAATTCCACTAATCTTTCATTCTTTCTTTACCTTTGATACATCAAAGTTAGACACTGATGTGGTCCTGACAACATAAAACCTTATTGCTTCCATCCTGTTTTAGTAAAATAGAACCCCTTGGACCATTATCGGCTTTTGCATTGGCATACTATCATAACTGGCTGCCTTTCGTCAGGGAAAATCTTTTGAGGATCTTCAAAGATCTTCATATGAAGGTAATTATTTGACGATCCTGATAAAGGTCTTAACAAGGATCCTTAGGTATCTTGGCAAACCTTCAAGGATTCTCAACAATCCTGGCCAAGATCCTTAAGGATCTTTAAATGGTCTCTAAACATCTTTATGGATGCTGATAAAGATCTTTAGGATCCTTAAAGGATCCTCTCAAGACCCTTGATGATCTTAGATTATATTCAAGGATCATGACAAGGATCTTTTAACATCCACGAAAGATCCTCAAAGAATCTTTAAGAATCTTAGCTACAGCAAGATCCTTGTTCTAGTTTTCACATGGATCTTTGTAACATCCTCACAAGAACCTTCAAATGTCCTTAGGGATCTTTGCATGTAGTTTAGCAACTGAAGATCTTTGACGATCCTTCAAAGATCGTTATTCTTAAGGGTCTTTAGCAGGTCCTTGAAGATCTTTAAGGATCCCCAAAGATCCTGTGAGGTGTTTTTCAACAGGGTTATACTGGATGCAAAAGTTCTTGAGACAGCAATAATTTAATCTTGGGTTACAAGATCAAAAAAATTGATTGCAGAAAGCAACTGTTCCTGAAAGTTAAATCAGTAGACGATGTTGGCTGAATTTTCTCTGCCAAATTTAGTCCAATATTAATGAAATGGTTACAAAATTTGTTGGCAATTTCAACTGGATCTTATATTTCTTGCCTAAATGTTGTCAAAGTCAATTTAGTCTTCTGCTTATTCTTCTGAATGATTTCGTTAGGAATTCTCCATATGCCACTAACGTTTGATTTTGTTCCATCAAGTTTCTTTTCATAATACAAACATTTAGCAATTCTCAAAGAAATGGTTTAATTTAGTTTTGTAGTGTTTATAAATTGCCTCATTTCCCTTATTTGGATTTAAAACACACTTTTTATAGAGTTTGTTCTTCCTTTTGAATCAAGAAGCCCTTTTGATAGCCACAGTCTATGTGTAATGCGAGTACTGTGCAACTGCCTTAACTTTCTTTAATGTAAAGGACGAATTATAAATCTCAGAGTATTTTTTTTATATTTTAGGAAGCTAGCATAAGCATACATGTACTTTGGATTGTTAAACCTCTCAAGTTGACACCAATTGCCGCTAGCTAAGTGTTCAAAAATCTTTGTTGCAGCATCATGACTCTTGACGTGAACAAATCTTGGTTCATTAGCAGTAGCCATAGTGCTGTTTTTTAAATGGATAGAAAAAATGGTCAATGGTTAATGGTCACAAATGCCCGTTAATAACAAACCACTTCTTCAGAACAATCAGAGAAGTGATTGGTAAAAATGTCATCAATCAGATGTTATTCTTGTAGGACACGGTTAATTAGCAAAAAAAAAACATGTTTGAATAGAAAGCGCCCAGAAATTCATGTGTTTAGTAATGTCTCTTGTAGTTCATTCAATTCAAATTGAAATTGCCCATCAAATAGGGGTTGTGAAGCAGTGAGAGCACTCAAATCCCACCAATGTGGCCCAAGTTCAAAATCCTGGATGACAACATAATTATGTGGGCTGAGTTTGTTCTTTGTTCTCTACTCTGCTCTGAGAGGTACTCTGGTTTTTTGCTCTCCTAAAAAAAAAAAACATTTCCAAATTCCAATTCAATCTCAAAAGTGTCCCAACGTACTTGGGGACACTAGGAGGGCCACAAGTTGACCCATTGTTGAAACTGCCACCCTATCTAAGTACAGTCTGATGTTGTTGCTGTTGCTGCTGTTGCTCATGTTGCTCCTGCTGCTGCTGCTGCTGCTGCTGTTGCTACTGCTGCTATTGCTGCTGCTGCTGCTATTGCTACTGCTGCTGCTATTGCTACTGCTGCTGTTGCTGCTGCTGCTATTACTGCTGCTGTTTCTGTTGCTGTTGCTGCTGCTGTTGGTGCTCTTGCTGTTGCTGCTGTTGCTGCTACTGTTGCTGTTGCTACTGCTGCTGTTGCTGCTATTGCTGTTGCTGTTGCTGCTGTTGCTGCTGTTGCTGCTACTGTTGCTGTTGCTACTGCTGCTGTTGCTGCTATTGCTGTTGCTGCTGCTGCTTTTGCTGCTGTTGTTGTTGGTGGTGGTTTGTGTTGTCATAGTTGTTGTTGTTGTTATGACTACTGGCAAGGGGAACTGAGGGTGGAAAATTATCATGATCCTGCTTGTTCAGAGCCTGATAACTTTATAGGTCTTTATACAATGGATAAGTCATTTTCCAGCTTTAAAGCAATGTTACTCAAAATTGTTTCCTTTCCATAGAGCAGTTTTCAATTGAGCTTTGAAAGTAATTCCACAATTGCTTTAGCTTTGGTTTGCTCTATAACTGGATCAAAAACTTACACAAAAGGTTTCAACAAATCAGATGCAAAACTAAAACCAATGAATAAATGAATTATCACTTTGTCAATCTCGTTTTCCAATTCTTGGCACTATATTGCTCTCACTAGCCACTCAGAACACAAAGCAAGCAAACAGCCAGTCCCAAGTAATTATTACTCTGATGAGGTTAGCTGAAGGATGTATTTTTCTTCAGAATGCAATTGGCTCTGTAATTACTTTGGTTTCAGTTTTACGATGCTCAACTCAAAATGGTTCTAAAAGCTACTGGACCTATCCCCTAGGCGTCGGTTGTTCAAAAGGTGAATAACGCTATCCAGCGGATAAATCGCTATCTGGCAGATAACTACCAGCAAAGCCAATTGACGAATCCAGTGGATAGCGCTATCCGCTCTTCGAACAACTGGGGCCAGATTGGCATGGATTTTACTCAGTCCCTATTCAGTGTGTGAGAAATATTACTTTTCATTCCTTGCCTCTCAGAAGCTCAGAAAACCAGGGTATGACTTGTTTCTTCAGGCAAATCATCACACACAACCTCATGCAGAAGTAGTTGAACCAAGCACTTTCATCCCTTTTTCTGATTAGTAATTTAACGCACCCTGGCCAACGTGTCTGAGAACATCAATATTTATTTTTGAATGCAAACGCCTGGGAAGGCAAATTATTCTGACATTTCCTCAATAAATTAAATCCAGTGTCTCTTCTTCATTGTTTTTCCCTACAACCGCAACATGGAAAGTCCTTTAGGAACTGAGCATTTTGTGTTCATGGAAGATAAACGACAAGCACATTAGTCATGTTTCTGCCAGAAATATTTGTGATGAAGTGATCGCTTGCGAGCGTCACGCTGAGCACTTGTCCACCCTTTCACAACCCGGCCAATATAACCTTTTTTTTTTCCAAAATCTTGACACGATTTTCATTCGCTGTTGAAAGGTATTTCCTGTGATCCCGGCGCTGCACTGGGGCAATATTTCAACGATCGTTAATAAAAATAATTACGCAGCGGAACCAATACAAGCTAGGTGTAACATCGTAAACGGCACGTTTGAGTTTGCACGTTCGTTGCAAAGCTAAGAGGCATAAGATAATTTGTTTGTTTGTGTTCGTGGTCCAGATCAACTGATACTGTATTGAACTTTTATTCTTCTTTTGTCATCCGTCAAACTTAAGTTTTTACATGGCGCAACACACCCATCACATTTCATTTTGACTTCTGTAAGCCTTTAGCTATATTAAGCTTACCTTGGAAATCGCGACAAACCTCCCGATTGTTCTATGCAACCATTCAACCATTGTATGAATTCTGTAAAGGTAGCCTTCTCAAACTCACAGTCTGTCTCCATAGATGCGCTTTTCTCGGACGTTTCATCTTCGGGAAATTTATTCCGCGAGAAAAATCTAAAGTTTGTTCGACGTTCACCGAGTTCAGCAGCCAAAAATTCAGGCGTCCACCCTGAGCATGCCCACTTAGATGCTGCACCATGAAACACAGCAGGTTCTAAGCGGCTTAAAAGATGGCCTCGAAGATTTTCAGCGTTAGGAAGCACGGATATTCTTTCCACCACGCAGCAATGAAATTTGTTTACTTCAAATCCTCCTTCGTACGCCATATTGAATGACGTCATGCTTGATTCTTCGGCCGCACTCCTACTGATTTCCACCGGAAGTTGCGGGGCATGCTGGGTTAAAAATTGGGGGGAACTAGCTCCAGTCTCTATTGTAAAAAACACGCGCGGAATAAATAGCGTCGGTTTGTTTTCAATGTTCGCGAGGTCGTCCCACAGGGAAAAATAACCTTTTGTTCTTGTACTGAAGCTCGAACGTTGGGTTTAAATAGCCTTTATTATTATATTTTTTATAGAGTAAAGCAGGTATACCACTTCCCAGCTTGAAGAAATCGTTTAAATCACCAGCTCTGACAGAAGTTTGTTCGCGGCCCGGTGTCCTTGTTTCTAAATATTTAAGCCGACAGATATGTTTCTCCTGAGACCGACTGAGGAACACAGAAGCCTTACATTACTAATAAAATTATGAAAGGGCGATGCTAACAGTGTGGCTTTTGCTTGAGATAGTTAACTGCAATGTCAAACAAGACGCTCGTGTTGACATTTCCCTTTCTCCGCTATGATTTTCAAACAGTTATGATTTGCAAACAGTTTCATCGCAATTATAAATGGCTTTGGAATCTGGCGGAAAGGTTTTAGCAAAATTGCTTCTCCGAGCAAAACAAAAGGCTTCAAGGAGTATAATATCTCGTCCATCAACCATGAAAATATTCTGGACACGTACCAAAGACCCCAGACATTTTACAATAAAAAAGATGAGTCTGGCCGACAGAGTTCGACAGCATGGTCAGAATACTCGGCCGAAGGGTCCGATGCGTCTGGGTCGGATGAGAAGACTCGACTTGAAATTAACTTTCACCAGCCAAACAAAAGCGTGACTACTTTAATTCAGTCCGACATATATCTCAAGACGGCAGCCAACGGGGGATTACGAGAAAACTACCAGGATCCGGAGGCGTTCTTCCCCGTAGCCAAAAACCCCCAAACGGTACGCGCAGCACAGCTCGCCGTCTTAGAACTACTTAAACAGCCAGAAGGAAGTGATGTGTCTTGGCTTATTAAAATGTTCGGTGGAATTCATCATCTATTCAAGCAATCTTTAAGCCAGAGTAGTCGTCATGTCCCTGTTAGTTGCTTCGAGAAGGAAGAATGACATGACCATGACACGCAGTAAGAGTTTTATCTTGTCCCGGAGCTTTGAGCAGCTATCCGCCGCTTTATCAGCATAAATAACACGTTTAACTTAATAAATCCGATGTCTTAAAACCGGCCTGGAGTATCGCAACTCAACAAGCGAAATAAAATAAACGTCGAGCTAAACAACACGATAAAAGCCACAACATTCAAATGTACATTTCGTTTCGCGTAACGCTCGCGAATGAATGGACCGCCAGCATTCCGCCAGCACTGTTTGCGAGTCGTGCGCTGATTGGTTGAAATTTGAAGACCTGTCAAACAGAGATCAGCAGGTGGAGAACAAAGACCGGAAGTAAAAATTAGGAATGACGAAGGCATTCCCTTCTGTGACTGTGTGACGCATAGCGTCACGTATGCTTTCCCTTACGATTTTCATTCAAACAGGTTATAAAACAAAGCGTACTGATTTTGTTCTGGCTGTTTTCGTTTATTTTCTTAGAAAAAAAAAGATTCCAACCAAGTCGGTGATGTCCTTAGCACGATGGTTCGTTTACATAACCGGTTGCATTTTTAACGCTGAATTACCGACTCTATACGTGCTCTTGGCTGTTATTAAAGAGGATAATAGAACAGAAACAAGGATTTTATCACGAACGAAAATACACTTCGTGCGGTCTGTAGTATTGGTGTTAATTTAAGAACAGAACGCTTTCACACTATAGAACAGGAAAAACTTCAAAATACTCCACCAGTATTTTCTGCCTGAAAGTGCCTAGGGATGTGGGAGAGAATGCCAAACATGAAGTTTAATACGCTTTATATGGTTAGCGCAAACATGTTTCCAGAAATATTCCAGCTTTTCGGGATGCTCGCATTTTCGAAGTAAGTTGGGCATAATAACGTCTGGTTTTCTCTATTTGGACAATTATAAGGTGGCGGTATTAATGGTATAATGCTAGCGTATCGTGTGTGTTTGACGATCGTCTGAAAGAGTTGTAGCACTTGCTACATATCTACTCCGCTTAGACCCTTGAGTTTTAGTTGCTTGCGTTGCATTGTCGAGAGGGATGCAATTGTTTACGCGCACATGAAACTTCTCGGAGCTGTTACTGTTCCCCCGTAGTCCAGGCTGTCTCTCCCTCGTTCCTGTTTCGCCTGGCGCGGCAAGCCCTCGCCCCAGGGTAAGATGAAAGTGAGACCTCAAGAGTAAGAAAGATCTAATTTCTAGGTTAATTCCTTGAATAGAGAACAATTCTTAGATTACGAAACACATATCGGATATCGATTTTGATCACACAGATACGTGACTCGCATCTGACCGAAAGTTTTGCCCTTCAGGCATAAAACATCTGATCCTTGGTCTTGCACTCGACTCGTGATGAGTGCCGGCCCTTCAAACGAACTTGTGTGATTCTCACTTTGTCAAGATTAAAGAACTATTTCTGTTCCTAGTGGGATCACAAGATTCTTAACTACAGAAGCGATATCGACTGATACCATTTGGTCAGTTGTAGTTTATGGTTGGCCCCCCACCAGTGTACCCTAGTTCGATTCCCGGACTTCACGTCATACGTGGATAGAGTTTTGGCTCTCTACTCGGCCCCAAGAAGTTTTTTCTAGATACTCCAATTTGTAGTGCTCCAGCGCTAAACCAATGGACAGGGCAGTTTTGTTTTGTTTTTTTTTTTAGTGTGGAAAATAAATACGTAACTACTGCGGTTTTGGTTTTGTTTTGCTCTATGATTGAATCAAAAAACTTGCGCGAACTTTTCAACCCATCAAATGCAAAACGAAAAGGGACTGCAACTTACAGTTACTCTCGTTTTCCCGCGCTTGGCGCCGGTCGCGTTTACTTGCTTTGCGTTCCGATTGGCTCAGCTTGTAAAACCAAGTCGCCAATTACTTCATTTGGTGCGCAGGTTGGCTGAAGGCCGGGGCTGAAGCCGGATATTTACTTCAGAACGTGATTGGCCCGGTTTGGTTTTACGACAAGCTTATGTGCCCTGTTAGTGATAGTTAGAAAAGTTTCTCCATTGCCTATTTGCAGGCCTCTGTTGCACAAGTGGCTTGACAAAGTCACTCACCATAGCTAGGAGAAGACTATGAAGGATACATTATTATTAGTACCATTATCATTATCACTGATAACTGAGCAGTAGTAGTGGTGGTGGTGGTGGTAGTAGTAGTAATAATAACAATACTAAACCATATTGATAATGATAATGTTAACGTTAATAATAACAATAATGATGATGATAATGATGATATTAAATTAAGTAGCGACAGGGAAAACCTGAAAGACGCAGGATCCTTACGCGCTATTGAATTCACAGGCAGTGCGATCGTAGTACGTGATGCTCTTGTTATGAAAATATTGTGTGAAAACTACAGATTTCTATCAAACCAAATAGTGGTGAAATATTGATCTCACAACTAACAGCAAGCTCTTATTGCTTCACTCCACTGCTTCTGGTTACTTGTGTATCTAAGTACAGTACTCAAGTAAACAGAAGTTGATCAAACTGTACTAAGGTCCCAGAAGTGTCAAGAAGCATTGGAGTAAACCAAGGAGGGCTTCAGTATAGTTGGCGAGAATATCCATGATATCTCCATCACTATTCGGTTCGACTTTGGTAGTAGTAGCAGTGGCAGTAGCAGTAGTAGCAGTAGTAGCAGTAGTAGTAGTAGTAGCATCAGCAGAGGTAGTAGCAGTAGCAGTAGCAGTGGCATTGGCAGTGGAATTAGCATTAGCATTAGCATTAGTATTAGTATAGCATTAGTATCAGGATCAGTATCAGTATCAGTATCAGTATTAGCACTAGCACTAGCACTAGCACTAGCACTAGCACTAGCACTAGCACTAGCACTAGCACTAGCACTAGCACTAGCACTAGCATTAGCATTAGCATTAGCATTAGCATTAGCATTAGCATTAGTATTAGTATTAGTATTAGTATTAGTATAAGTATAAGTTTTAGTATTAGTATTATCGTCTCTTGTATTACTGAGTATTGTGTTAGTGTGATGCTGGGTTGAAAGTACATCACTTTTCCTGGACTTTACGGCCGGTAACCAGTCGCTGTCAGCTACTTTGTCACAGATTTTCGCTATTCAGTATTTTGCCGTGGCGAACCCCTTCCTTGCATTTCCAAAGACTGATTCCTGACGAAGAAAAAACAAACTATTCGAAAATCAATGGACATGTTCAGAGATCGAACCAGTGTCAGTGATAACTTTGTGAAATCAAGTGATGGGTTTGAAACAATGTGTGATGCTACGTCAGAGAGCTGTGAAGCAGTAAAGATTTAGTATCAACTATAATTTATCTTCTACTTGGTAGGAGCTGATCTTATTTGTCCGCGACAAGCGTGGGATATTATGATATTTCGATAAAATATTTTAATTTCATAGAAACTGAAGGGCTATGAAATGCCAAGAGAACGAGAAAACGTCATTCAGACAAAAAAAAACACCAACAACATGTGCAACGTTCTTGTGGTTTGCCTTTGGTTGATCGGGACTGGTTTCAACATAGTTTATGTATTTTGTGCTTGAAATCTAACCTTTCCAGTGAATGTATATTTAATAAGATCGGGCATAAAGTAACATATATCTGGTTTAAAAAGTTCCTAAAATTAAAAAAAAAAGGCGAATACCGGTGATTTGCGAGCAAGCACGTGCCGTCCTTGGTCTCTCAGCAAAGTCTGCTTTCCTTGCGTGTTGTCCCTCTTTTTTTTTTTTTTTACCTGTCATGTATATTTCTTTACAATAGATTGAACTTTCCTTTCAGTTCTGAGTTGAAGATCTGTTTGTAAGGAAGTCGTCATATGGGTGTGTCTCGGATGTTTTCCGTTTTAGAAGCGCAAGATTAGCGCCTTGCTAAACCTTTGATTATTAACGGAAATGGCACGCTAGTAACACGGATAAAATGAGAACCAAACGTGAAGAGTGGAACGAAACAACTAAGAACGGGTGTTAGTTGAAGCGATGGTTGTGTATTTATCTTACTAGCGAAACTAAATTTTTGGGAAAGATTTCCGTACAGCTCCCTACATTAATTATACATGCATATTCCTACTAACGCTCTTCCAAAAAGAACGAGCGAGAATAGAGTTTTGCTAGGAATATGCATGCATAATGAAGTAGGGAACTGTACGGAAATCTTTCCAATTTGTGCTCCGTCGATCTGTGAGGTGTTTCATGAGGCAAGCCTTGTTATATATAACCCCAGGTTACTGCTTAATTTTAATCATTCTTTCTCAGGTAATTGTGGTTTCCATGGCTTTCTAAGAGTGTTTGGAAAAGCCAAAGAGTGCAATCAAGCCACCTTTTTTGTCTCTTTTTCCAAGGATGATTAAGCGGTGGACAAAAGAAGAGCAAAGTAAAGAAAATAATAATTTGTTTTGGTGGTTCTATACCAGCCCCGAGCAACGCTGATTAGCTCAGCATTGTCTTGATATTCTAATCGTACTTTGAGTTCGACGAGTTTGGAATCTCTCGATTTCTTTCAGTTCCCTCCTACTTTCGATCAGATAATGATCTTGCTAACTCGCGGTAATGAAAGCGGACCTGTTGTATTCATATTCAAAACGAAATGTGTTCAATAGTTCCAGCTACCTGCCCGAACGTCCTTGTATGTATACAATTTATATAGAGCGCTATCCTTTTCCTGTCGTTGAACACTGTATCCAGCCTAAATCAGAAACAAACTAAAAACAAAGCACTTGAAAATTGATGCTTGGGATACGATCTGGTGAGTTGTGTAAGCCAATGGCAAGACAGTTCAGCCAGGCCATTTACCCACTGTGCGTACCAATATCACCTATGGCCGCAGTACGGTCGGTGTTCATATTGCCAATGCCCGACTCCCTATGGCCGGTGATTAGTCATCTGAATGAACATAATCATTGGACATTTGTCAAATGGGATGACGTCACCGAAAACGTTAAATATTAATAGAACGTGCAGCGTTTGCGCTTATTTCACAAGACCGGACCGAGTGATGTAGTATAACACAATTATGGAAGCATTTACAATACTAACGATCTTTGGAGATGCAAATTTGTAACCAGCTTGAGTCCACCTCTTCGTTGTGCGGCGTTACATGCTTTTGTTATCGTGCCTTGCTTTCCACTGTCCGTTTTCGTGTTTAAAGCTGCATCGTTAACTTAGCCACCCTTTGCCACGGCTGAAGGTTCCGCACACTGGCTCGAATCGGATCCTTGGCTTTCATCTTAATGTCTTTGTTTTTAGCCAAGCCCATGACTCAAGTCTCTGTTTAATTTTTACAAATTATTTCCTCTGTTGTATGCTTTTTTCAATGGTGGCCCATCTACCCGTTTTCGTGACAAAAGCTTGAACGAAAGGCTGCAAGCGCAGCTGCCCCTGTGGTGGAAATACAAACCACGTGAGAGCTTCATTGGTCGGCCAGCAAGCGCCGCTGTATCGGCGGTTTTAGTGGCGAGCGTGTCGTTTCAGCTAATTGATGCAATGTGTCACTGGCTGGCCACCTAACTCAAGACAAATTTCCTCGAACACTGTTCCAATATAACGAGTGACAGCGTCGAGGGAAGTAATTAAAATTTCACTTTTCATTTATTAGCTGAACAAAGAATAAAACCACAATGGAAGGAACGTCAGCTGTTTGATTGGTTCAGGTGTTTTTCAGACAGTCTTGCGTTCTATTTGTCATGAATTTTTATTTCTTTCTCTTGAAATCCCTTTCGATCTGTACGTGTCTGGATTCCCCTTAAAAGCGCTTAGGAAATGCGACGACATTAGCCGCGTAATAGCATCTGAAGTGCGGTTATAGTTCTGTAAAGAATATTGGGAAGAATTTTTCAATTCAAAGAAGCCTTGAGGGTAAAGGGTGGCTATATTGTCATTTACTCTCTGGAATTGATGCAATATACCTTTCTTTCGGTTTTTGCTAAAATCTCTTTCTCTCTGCCGAGCTGACTCATTTCCCTGACTGGCGTTGTTTCCTCGAATAAAGGTTTGCGTGGACTTGGAGAAGTTGTATACATTTGACGTCATCGCCGTTTTTCGCACTAGGTTTGCTTCGTTCGCTCCGCTTCGATTTCTTCTTAAAATTTGTTTTGTATTTTGTTCCCTACGCACAAGAACTTGAGGCAAATCAGGCTTCAGTGCGGTAAGGTCGGAGTACACGTTTCTGGGTTAGTTTTCAGAACGGATTCGAGTGCAAAGAGAAGACATGCCCTTTGCCTGAAGGCCTTGAGTCGCTGCTTGGTTGCGTCGCAACCGGGAAAGCGTTACCTTCGAAGAAACCGAAGGAAGTGAAGCTACCTGTATAAAAGACATGGTAAAAATGTATTCAGTCTCTACTAATCCAAATGCAGTCAAAACATCAAAACAGTTCCTTTAAGCCTTAAGCTTGTGCCAGGGGCATACTGTTTTGGAAACAGAAATAAAATTAAATAAATTATACAGGGATTATATTTCGGGCGAAGTACATGAGATGGATCTTCCACTGTTCCAGCTCTCTAGTTCTTTCTAGACCGGGCGCGTAGACACGAATCAGCAGAACTCTAAGGTTCAATGGTTCTTCAGGCTGTGGTGCCCCGTTCCGCTAGCTTTAGTCTCTTGTTCCGCCAGGTAGAGAATGTGTATTCTATTTTCAATTTCGTGAAGATAGCTGTGATAATTACGTTTTATTAGTAGCAGCAGCCCAACTTAGAAAGAATTCTAAACACGCGCCGGCGAACGTGATTGGTTCGCATACTAGCAGGTCCGATATGAGCATGCGTAATGCGACGGGAAATGCACGTGTCAAAAGAATATAAAAACAACAAAGCTTCCTTCTTAGTCTTAGAGATATTGTGTCATTAGCAGCGAGGTATCCTTTATGTTTTTCTATTTATCTAGAGCTTTTATGTGGACCGCAGTCATTTGGGTCTCTTCGTAACTGCGGCCCGTTGAAAATAGAATGCCATCAACCATGTTAGACTCAAATCTTTGTCCACCAAAAGCGAAAAAATTCGCCCATAGTTGCCGGAGCGGAGGCTCTGGGAGGTTGACTTACTGCGCACCACCTTTACATAGATTATCAACGAACACCAGGATATTTCAACCCGAGGAGATGGAGTCTCGTATTATTTTGCCGCCATCGTTGTTGACTCATTTGAGCGAGGAGGTTCTTGTTCTTATTTTGGAGTATTTGGACTTCAGGAGTCTTGTGATGTTGGGCAAAACTTGCCGACTATTTCATCGACTCTGCCTTTCGGATCTTATATGGCGTCATCGATGTAGGGTGAGTTGCAGTTTTGAACTGTTTTTTTTTTTAAAGGTTCGTTTCAGCTGAGCAACTCGTTCTTTGGCGACTTGGATCGTTTCGTTGTATAAAACAGTCGCTTTGATTCTGCTCATTTCGTCGGTAGATTCGTCTCCAAATACAAAGGAGAACGTCACCCCAACTCTTTACTGCACAGGGCAGAACAGTCGCGCTTTCTGGTAGAGCTAGTCCACAACCGAATATCTTTTTGGGGGGAGAGTAAATTTCGAGGCTCGGCGTTAGGATTCGAGTGAAAAGAAAGGCAGAAATATTTATCTGTGAAAGAGTTGTCGCAGTGTTCTCTTTTTTTCGTGCTTTCATCGCCCCTAAAGAAGCGCAAGATTTTGAAATTCCAAATGCCATGTGGTAGTCATACCCGTTCGGGCAGAATTTCTGTTGGAAATTCGGCCTTTGGTCGACCATATTTTGCCGGATTGCACAGTACTATTGCTGAGGATTATAAAGTATTCTCAATTTTGGCTTATTATATCGTAGGTTTTGTTGTATCGAAGAATTTATGTGGCGGTGTTCTGGTAACGAACCGGGCTTTTATTTAGGTCTAATATATTATTCAAGATGTGAAAGCTGCCAAGAAATTCGAGCTTTTATTTCTTTTGGACATATTCCTTTAAAGGCTTATGGCAAACGGAATTGTAGAATCTGTCAGATAGAGGAGCTGGTGCGTTTGTTGAAGAGATATAAGCCGTGAGCCGTATTCACAGCCCGCCGCGTATATCCGGGTCAGGAGGAAGGAACGAGGGTGTCGGCGCGCTCTGTTTCATGTTATATTGGTGGAGTTGTTGAAATGGTAATGAAGAGATCGATTTCAGTGAATCTAAGTGGTTGATGTTGAATAGACTGGCTGTTCTGAATACACTGACAGCAAAATCCTCTATTTCTCTGGTACTACTTGTCGCATTCGTCGTTTGTGTCCGTAAACGGGGAAACGGCCTACCCCTCTCCTTCTCTCTCCTCGCTCTTCGTTTTCGAAGCCATAGACATAGCGTTCAGTGGCTTTTGTAAACAGGCTGTTGATTTTGCATAGGAAAAGAGCTTGTCCAAGAGGTGAAATATGCACAGCTTTTTTGAACAAGAGAACATGAATAAATAAATTGAGGCTTTTTGAAAGGAAATTTACGCGATATTATCGGAACCGGAATCGATTGCTTTGTATTTCTTTTCGCCAGGTCCACAGCAGCTGCCATGTCTTGATTCGCCGGCCAAACACATTCACTTCTGCTCTCTTTAAATTCATTGTTTGTCACGAATTGCAAATAGTTTTTTTCCTTTCTCCAATTTTTATCTTAAACCATATCTGTCTTCACATGTTTTGTGGAACTAAGTGTTCATTCCTTTCGTTAGTGTTCATAGGCTATTATTGATTCGCTGTGCTTTAAAACTTTTAAGAACTACTCGATAGAGAATTTTAAGTTCGCCAGGTAAACGGAAATTGAAATGGAAAGGAGGGCTTTATTCCAACGAATTTAGATGGATTAACTGAACGTGTCCAAGCACTGTTCATGTCTATGTATTTACGGTATTAAGATTTTAACATAGTCTGTTGGAAACGTCTTTAACGCTGCACATTAACAGTGAGCCAGTGGCTACTTTCCTGTAATGCTCAAATTCATCGGTGTTGTATAAGTGTGCTCCAGCATCTTAACATTTCAGTTATTTCTCTTGAACTGGAAGCACAGATCTTTTTTCTTTTAAATGATTTTTTTTTAATAGTTGATTTTTGACAGGATTGATGTTCGTTGCCAATTTCTATAATGTATCTCTGAAATTGAACGTACTTACTGCTCACATGTCCAGTATTTTCAGTTGCCTTTAAACAATTTCTTTCCGTTTCCTGAAGCTGCGTTGAGAAAAAATGATGATCAGTGAACTTCTCTCCATCCGGGAAGTACCAAATCATGTGCCTTGATAATAAGGTTGCAGTGGAAAAATAGCTACTGATGTATTTGTATCCTCATTTCTCTCTCTGGGCTTGTCGGTGTTATCATTTTGGTGAGCTGCATACATATGAGCAAGGTGGTTGTTGTTTGTTTTTTTTTTTTGTTTTTGTTTTTTTTTGTTGCTGCTGATGTAAATTCATCTTGAAAGAAGACAGTGAACTGATGCAGTCTTTCAGCATCTGCAGTTGTGTTAACATTTTTGCTTGTTTGATCAAATTCTGCCACATTATTGATTAGTAAAACAGCAAAAGTAATATTATTAGTTACCATGAAGAATGCCTGTCTTGTTTTAAGGAACTTTTTCCTTTGCAGTGTCTGTTACATTATCTGGTCATAGTTGCAGTTGACAGTTTCAGATCATAGTAGTGCTGGACTTCTCAATGTGCTCATTAATTTTGTTCCTCGATTAATTTAATGCTTTTGATTTACATCTGAAGATCATTTGAGGACATCATCTGTCACACAAGTTCTATTGTCTTGTTAGCCCGGTTGCTTTAAGAAAGGCTGCTTGTAATTCTCACAACATCAACTACAAGAAGATACTTACTAATTTCTTGTAATATTGTTTTGTTTGCGATGATAAATTATTATTCTTGGCTGTAATGTAATTGTCTTTTCCCTTCCAGGTTGATTTTGGTCTCAGAACAAGATGGCCAGAGTACACTTTTATTTACCTCTATGAAATGTTTTACAAAGCTGAAGTTCTCAAGAATGATCACAATTTTTTTAGACCTGTGAGTCAACTCAAAACCTCTGTTATAGTTTGGTATCTACTGAACCCTGTGCCACCTTCTCAAAGTGTAAGCCATTTAACGGCAAGTCAAGCAAAGTCTATTTGGGGATTGACAGATGAAGAATTAGAGTCACATTACCATGAATCAGAAAGAGGTTTGTGCAAAATAGTCCTTATTTTATTTTTATTTATTTATTATTTTTTGGTTGTTTTGTTAAATTCTCTTGATGTTTATTCTTGTCCCTTTATGCCAAGTGTAACATTACTGTTCATACTGTGCTTCTTAAAACTTCTGCCAGTTCAGCTGTAAGGATATACTAATTTCAACAGGTTGTTCCTTATTTGGGTTGTACTGCCAACTGTCCTGAAAGTCGTGTCTATCAAGATAACAATGTTAATAAACTTGAAACAATAAAAAATGGTAATAAGTAAAAGTAAATAAATATGTGTATCCCTTACTGACATTGTTTTCAACCAGATTGTCAGGATAACATCAAAACATTCTCTGCTTTTGCTCATGTTTAGGGTTAAATGTTTCAGTGAAATGACATTTGCTGTTTTGTTTTTCTTTGCAGAAAGGGATATGCATGAAGACTACCCTTCTAATTACTATGAATGGACCAGTTTATATAAACTTTTTGTTAGGAAACATGGAGGAATTAGACTAATGCAAACTTATGTTCTGAAACGATGCCTGAGAAATCGGCAAGCTCTTGAAGAACACTTTCAGTTGTCTTTGCACTCTTCACGGCAACAGAAATGGTATCAATTCTTAGAGGATAGAGATGCGGGAAATCGGAAGGCTTTGAAAGCATTGACAGAGCACATGCCAAGAGTAACACACAGCTACATGCTACACCAGGTAAAGTACAACTTAAAAAAAGGGAATGGAAGCTCATAATGCAACTGGTTATGACAGTTTCAGTGGTGTTGCCTATTGCTTGCTGCTGCCCAGTTTCATTAACATGTTTAATCACCAAGTGACAATTGACCAGAACAAAGTTGGGGTGATTTTAAGCAAGCAGACACCTTGGAAGTCCTTTAAAACGGGTCATGTTAGCACTAATGATAACAACAGATGTTCATTAATGAAAGACGTGATTGAAATACGACTGCATTTTGTGCTTGAATTTGAAATATTTGGCTGGTGTTTTCAGCAAGGCTATACGCTATACCCTTATTCCAAAATGGCTGTCATTTCAATGTCCTTTTTTCTATTTAAATTAACCCTTGATGCCTCTTTCTCAATCTCAAAATTCAAAAGAATATTTTACCTTGAACAAGGCAACAGGGGCTAATTTGAATAAAAGCAAAGGAATATTTAAATGGTGGCCATTTTGGAATAAGGTGTATTTCAGTTTGGGCTGGCTACTTGTTGAATTATCCACACTAGGATACTGAAAGAATGCACTTCCTTGTGAAGCCAACCTCTGAAACATGGTGAGATAGGAAGAAGCTCTTACCTGTTTAACAACTACTGATCCAATAATATTTTACATTCATCTGTTCAGTAATAGATCATTTTGACATTTTTTTTAATCTACTGAACAATGGACGGTAGAGGTTTCATAAGATTTCATGCTGGTCATCAGCAGGGTTTTGCTGCACAGCGTCATTACTGCTGATGCTTATGAAAGAAAGGAAGTACAAAGGGTGAAAACAAAGCTATCAACAGAGCCAATCGATTTGCATGGTGACCAGTCCTCAATTAAAACCTTGGGTTGGTAAAAATGTCAGTTACAATGACTATTTTTGCCTTAGGAAAGGCTGTTGCATGTGGCAAAGGAATTTCTTTGTGTCCTATGGAGAATATATGAATTTTGTGTATATTTGAATAGTGGATATGTAATGATTTGAGGTGTGATCATGGCAGTTAATGAAACAACTTCAGCAGTTGCAAGGAAGCCTGAAAAAAAATCATCCAGGCTTGAACAGGACTAGAACAAAGTTATCAACAGTCCTGTTCAAGGCCAGATTATTTTTCACGCTTGTTTGCGACTGCTTGAGTTGCTTCATTAACTGCGATGATCACAGCTCAAATCAATTTCTTTATGTGTAACTTATCTTGCCAGAGAGGAATTGGCTCTGAGAAACTTTCATGGATGTGCAAAGTGGACAAAAGAAGTGAAATCAAATTTATAAAGAGCTTAAAGTGGCACAACAGATCATGTGGTACTGTTTACAGAAACAAACTGATCAAAGTTTGCTTTCCCCTTGGTTCACTTACTAGTGTGTAACTGCAAACTGGGTGTAAATCAAAACTGCCCATGTGAAGCCCAACCCAAATCATTCCTTCTGAGGGGACCTTTGGGCAGAGGGTGTAATGTAACCACAACTGCTATTTTTGTCTGCCCTTCAATGGATCATACACGTAAGAAAGTACCAGATGAAAATGCTTGGAGATTTCAATGTGGTGTTTATTTTTCAGATCACAGCAATGTACATAGATGGTCATCTGAAAGGTGGTTTTCAAACTGTCAAAGCATATGCTGATTTCTGTGGTTACTTCAAGAACTGGTTAGATGCAAAAAGCATCAAACTCTGGGTGCCACGGCAAGGAGAAATGGTCGCTGAGGACTACAGAGCATGCCTGGAATATGTCAATGGAGAGGTGTGCGCCTTGGACAAAAATGTTGTTTGTTGATTTTATTCAAAGTTAGACCTCTACAGGTGTGAAAAGAGAGAATTGTTTTGCCGGAAGGGCTGGGTTGTTATCACAGGTGATCAAATGCTGTAACAGGTGGCTGGACATGACTGTTGGACAATGTCACTGAGAGTGAATCTGAATTTTTTAATTCTCACTACACTCTATACATATTGGTTTTTCATGTTGATGCAATAGGTGTTTGCTGTGCAAATTGTTATAAATATTATGTGAATCTGCCTCATATGCAGTTATTTTATTAGGCCTTACATGTGGCTAATACCTCTGGTTCGTGCTTAAAGAAAGCCCCTGAAAATAATGTTGGCTGCAGCACTGCACAAGCTGCTGATTTTCTTTGCTGCTTTTTACTTTCTTGGGGAAACTGAGAGGTGGTGCCCCGTTTCTAGGCAGTTTCCTTTGTCAATTTAACATTTCAGTAATGATTCCTCAACAGCTTTCAAGACATGCAGAGGAGATCGAATTGACTGTGAATGATTTTATGAGCAAAGCAAAGCCGTATGTTGAAAGACTTCATGAAGTATGGGTGTGGCAAAACCGAAAAGGGACAGCGTACAGAAAGGAGCATAGACCTGAATCAGTCGTGAGACGGCATAAGTGTTACAGGTATTTGAAGAGTTTTGTTGCATCTAAACTATCAAGAGTACATACAATGAGGGTTCAAGATTGGTCTGTAATTTTACATGTAAATACAGCTGCCGTATGAGAGATGAGTTTATGTACTGCTGTTGATAGGTATTCCAGTCAAGATGTTCTAAAGGAACACTAAACCGAACAATGAATCGATTTCTTTTCTTCTTGACATGAAAATCAAAATACCTCTCAGTGATGTCTGGTGACGCAATGTCTTACGGCGGGTTTTCAAACAACTGATGGTCTAAGCTGATATTTCGTATTTGCAGTATTGTTGTTACTAACAGTCTACCCCTAACGCGGCCTGCCTTTCGTAAACAAATTCAAAATATTTCGTATGAGTTTACTGAGAAGATATTGGAAGATATGTTAAGCATTACATTGGGGATTAAAATGAGGAACTTGATATTTAAACTGTAAGGTGGAATTTGTCCCTGCCCTGGATTCAACACATGTACGGTGTAATTTTGTTTAAGTTGTGATCGTGTTTTTCTTCAACTTGTTGGCATAGTTGTTTGGTTTGTGTTTTTGAAATGCACTGTTAAGCATCCAGGGCACGTGTCTTACTCAGTATTGGTAGCTTTCAGTGGTTATGCAATGTCCAAGCCCACTAATGAACTTTCTAACCACCAAAAAACAATTTGATGGTTTTTTTGTCTTCATACTTTGAATAACTTTGATATGGAAAGGTCAATTCTCTTGTGAAGAGGTTGTCAAGCTCTAGTTGCCACAGCAACAGTCTCGTGTGCATTTGCTGGGCAGAAAGACGGGAAACTTGGATTGCCTTCTTGGATAAACCCCGACGGAGAAACGAGAAATGAATGAAATGGGCAATGGCTAAACCAACAACAAATTTAGAAGTACACCATAAAAGAATGGTGCTTCGTAACTACGCACGAGAGAATATTGAAACAGCGTTGTCTCGCGTTTAATTAATGAGCCACTTAAAGAGACATGAAGGGAGTCGTTGTGTTTACTTTAATACATAAGCATACGAGTGTCTTGATTGAATAGCTTCTCACTATAAGCACAAGGCCACGTGAGTTTTCCAGTGGTTTCTTTAGATACAAAGGCGGCTTGTCCAAGAGAAACGAACAATGCTTTGTCCAAATTGTTTTCATATCTGCTCTTCCCCGTCATTTGCTCATTTTGCCGCCAACTGTTATACTCGGCGATGGCAAACTTCCTCAGTGTTCCTTGAAACACCTTGATCAGCATAACTATTTTTTGTTTAATACATCGACTGCTATTGGTTTAGCGCTTTAGAAGATAATCAACAAACACATATATTGCGTTTCCTACTCGAAGGTCGTCACTTGAAGGTATTTGCTTTCGGTCGTGTTCTAAGAAAGGAGTATCGCGAAAACCTACTGAAGCACCTTCTGGAGTGTGTATCCCTTATATGTCTTTAAATCAGCCGCGATATTTCAGCTCGTAACCAATAATTAAGATTTAATGAGTGATTTGCGTAACCCACAGGCACAACATTGCGAAGGAAGTCGTAGAGCGCGTGACATTCTTTGCTTCTAGGCCATCGACAAATAGCATTTTAAGAATCGCTCGGGGCTAGGTATATCGCTTCACAACGGATGTGCTAGAGCACTGAATTAGCCACGAATTTGCGACAGGCCATGTGGAGTAGCCTATTCAGTTTCGCCAATCATCCAGAACGTCTTTTATCAAGTTCTTGATATCAAAACGTTCTCTGACCTATTCAAGTGCTTGACGCTAGAAGCTCGATATTAGTGAAAAAGGATTATAAAGTTGTTTTTCCTCATCACGTCCCTGGTAGCACAGCTTGTGACGTTTGTATTCTTCCGCGTGTAACATGTATTTATGGCCGCGATGATCATGAAATCTCGGCCCACTTCTCCGTGATCGTGTGTGCGTTTTTGGTTATGTTGTGTTTGCGGTGTAATTTATCACTGAATCGTAGTCGCAACAGTCTGGAAGCCATTTTTAAGAAGAATGTAGCAAATTCAAAACTGTCGCTAGTATAGAACATCATCCCCAGTGGGCACTTCTACGATTGAATGGCTCGAAATTAAAAGAAAATGAAATAGCCTGGAGGAAAAAATAATAATATAACAGTGATATTTGGCAATACTTGACAACGTATAACCATTCTTGGTATGTTCAACATTCCCGAAGCTTTGATTTATGGTATATTTAGGCACATCTTGCCCGTCATTAAATATTCTTCCGCCGACCTATTCGGTGGACCGACCGCGTTTTTCTCTTTATTACAGGATGACAGAAATAGCTGAAATATCTTGTGGCTGAGAGTTCTTTCTTTGATTATGTTGTCGACTTGAAATGAAAAACAACAACTTGACTGGCTCTTTTATTATATTTCCTGTATAGTGGGTTCCCATTGTAAACACGTTAGGTATCTTTTCAGCAGTGGGCATTCCTCGCTTTTATTCCAGTGTTATCAGAGAGCGGCTGAGATTAGGTTAACGGGTCAATTCTCTCCCATCCAAAATGACTGCCGCGATGAATAAAGCCCTTAGCAAAAGTAGTAACTGCTCACGTCTCACATAGTTGATTTTCTTGACATCCAATACGACTGAAACACACGAAATAATGATTGTCCGAACTTTAGACCCTTTTTGCTTGACTGTGGATATGGCTGGTGTTGACTCGAGCAGCCTATGAGCAAGCTCTCGAGATCTCTTTCGTTACCTTGTGCGAGTTATACGAACGTCGTCTCTATATTTCCATACCATTGTCACGGTTAGAGAAAAGTCCGGGAAAAACAAATTTTCAAAGTCAGGGAAAAGTGAGGGAATTTCTTAAGAAGTGGGGAAAATCTCAGGTGTTGTCAGAGTCAGTGAAAAGTCGGGGAATTTTATATGACGGTTCACAGAGATTATGAAATGCATTTTCCCTCAGAAGCTATGCTGTAAAGGGTCACGAGTGCTTTTGGTCATCCATTAGATTTCTTTTTCCAAATAAGGAAAAAATCAGAAGAGGCTTAGGAACCAGTGTTTATTATTGTTGTTGTTCTTGTTGTTGTTATCATTGTCATCATCATCGTCATGAGAGTCAGGGAATTTTTTAGTTTCTGATGAATAGCAACCCCGAAATTCAGGGATCGTTTTCTCAGCCCAAATAGTAAGTTGATTCTATTGCCTTAGGAGTCCGAGAGCCAAGTATAAGATTCCTTCTCTACAATGGAAAATCATTTCTTTTTCGGTGCCTTGTAGGGAATTTCTCGAGAAGGGCAATCTAGAAGACTTCACAAGATTGAAAATGTACTTTGAAAGAAAAGAGGTCGTTGTGGCCTGGTTCAAGGACAACAGTTGGTTGCATACGTTGCTAGGAGATTACGTCATGAGGCCACTTCGACCCGCGTGTTTGTCATCTGAGCTATCGTCGTCTCATTTTTCCGCCGACTGCGTTTCAAGTTTGGTTCAGAGGTAAGGATGACTTGTTTTATTGAACAATGAGTAGTTTCCTTTACGAAAGTCGAGACGCGCTGGAAAAAGCAGCGCGGAAATCTGGGTTGTTTGCGCCGTTTCTTACGCCTGAAAAAGGAAGCAGTTGGTTCGAAGGCTGGATAACTGGACTGCGTAACAAGCAAGCACCGGTTTCTTCGTTTCACCTTCCGGAGGGTCGTTTTCTTCCAGTGCGAGAGTGTTGAAGTCGCTGATATACAATACAATACAATGCAAACTTTAGTGACACTTCCAAAAAAAAGTATATCTATTTGGACGTGCTTGGAAAGGAAACGCTTGCAACGTAGCGAAAGCGAGGTTGCGTTTACTCCAGACGTTTGGCCGTTGACTTTCGTTTTGTTTTAACTGGTGTAACAATGTTAGCACGGCAGAATGAAAGGCTTCACCAGGATATCAAGTGCGCCCTGTGCTTATGTTTTAAGCTTGTTTTGGCTGCACCGTTTCCGAGAGCCTCGGATGGGACATACGCAGCTGAGTAAACCAATCACGTTTTCCAAAACCTGCACCTTTTGGAGCTCTTACCAAAACTATGCCGCTTATTTGTTTCGGCGCCTGCAGGAAGTAGAAATAATTCAGAATTTCGTTGGCGGTAAAAAGTTAACTCAAAGAAGGCTTTGGCACATCTGTAACTAAGAATGTGTGGTTTCCTTCTCAGACCAGTTACAGACCGCACTACCGCGAGTAACGTTAATACATTTCCGTACGGCATTGTTAGTAGCTTTTGTTAATTATTTAAATCGTTCTAACCTTAGGACCCTTTTCGTCTTTGTTTCATCTGATGCCAAATGCCTTTCTTTTTTCAGGTTTCTGGAGACTGGATGCCGATCAGACTTCAACAAGATCCGCATGAAGCTGTCGGAAATGGGCTCAGTTCAGCTGCAGAATCTTGTTCGCAAGTCTCGGCAGCTGAGAGACTCGATTCAGCAGGACGTGATGAAGGAAGACTACGTCTATGTCAACGATTTCGAAGACAGAAATCTCTTGAACTTTTTCGGCAGCGATCCTTTCTCAGAATACGGACGAAGGATAGAAGTTGTCACGTTAGACTAGTTAGTTAATCAACTAAATCGGTTCGAGCTTTTTTCAATTGAGCGTCCAAAGGAATTACACACTTGCTTGGGTTTCGGCTTGCTCTAACGATTGGACCAAAAAAATGCACGCGAGCTTTTCGACCAACAAGATGCAAAACTGGAACCCACTTCGATGTGGTCACTCTCGTTTTCCCGCGTAGGACGCCGGCTGCCTGTGCTTGCTTTGCGTTCGGATTGCCTACTAAAACAAAGTCCTGTATTAGGGTAAGTTGGCCGGGTAGCATTTAATTACAAATGGACCTAAATGGAATGTAGGGTAATTTTTAAAGTGCTTTAAAGTCCCGTGAAATCCGTCTGAGTGGTAACCCTAATATGGACGTGGATCATCACAAGGAAAGACAGAAAAATCTCTTACCAGGGTGGAAAACTCTACATTTAATAGTTAAAGCTACAAGTGCGGTAAGCGGGTGTCTTGCCTTCAGAGCGTGATTGGCTTAATAATTACTTTGGTTCTGTTTTACGGCGCAAAATTGGAAAACGGCTCAAACAGCCCTCAAAAAATACCTTTGTCTTTCTCTCTCGGTTTTATTCTGAAGTAAACTTACAATTTGAAGGCTCCATATTTTTGTGGTGTCTACTGTTTCGGTTGTTTTTCCTCTCCTTTGGTAATCGCGGTTGCCTTGTATAGTCGTCCATATGTATGGTCGCTTTCCGACGCGGGATAAACGTGGCGTCCTCAGTGTTCATAATTATTTGCAGGATATTTCATAATACATAGCGAAGAAACGTTTTTCAATTGTTATGGCTGAGTGGATTATTTATTTGAAGTCGAGCTTATTTTGTACAGCTTGGTTGGCTCCAGAAAAATAGAGAATTATTTCAGTGCCTGGTATTAACTTAGACGTATTTGCGTGTGCTGTTGTTTGTGAAGGGGCGTGGGTGGGGGCGGACCAAATTCTTGATTGTTCCGTTTGATGATACCTGGGTATAGATCGTTGTCACTCACGTGACCAACGGCCATATTGATTTACTAAAACAAAAGGAACTATTTGCAAAGAAATGGTTTCAATTCGTTTCTTTGTTCAGGTACACCAATATGGCCGCCGTGACGTCATGTGAAAACGATCTATTCTTTTGATCTGCCTTTCATTCCGTGCTAGCATTTTATGGGGAAGAGGTGAGGCCATATCGCAAAATTCAACTTTGCATATTAACTGTTTCGTTAATTTTGTACGAAGTATTTTTACACCAAGATATTTTCGGAAGAAGTGTATAATGTATAATAGAATATTTAAGCCTACTGTAATTTGAAACTTCCGGCTAGTTTTCAAGAAAAAAGAGGTATGAAAGAGAGGAGGATAATTTTTTCTTCGACCAACTTTGGTCTTGTTAATATGAGAAAAAAAAAAGCATACGACTTATTTATTATCCAAAGAAATATTTAGTTAATTTATCAACTTATCCCATGAATCTTAGATTGACATGTTATATTACTGCACAGCGCCTAACTCTTCGAATTGAGAGCAAAATGCTTGATTAAAAAAAATTCAACAAATAACTTGCATATGCTGCGTTGTTTAACCTGCGAGGCAAACGCTTCCTTAAGGGAGTGCTACATTGTGCCATGTTTCACGCAACTTGTGTCGCAACACCATGGCGAGTGGCATTGCGACAGAAGTAGGACGAAACTTGTACAACATCCCTTGCAACGACCAAAATCGTGGCGAGACCAGTTGCAGCTGAAACCGTTGCAGAAAGTACACTCGAGTTCTACCTTTCGTGCAACTTGTCTTACGACGATTTCACCCTCCCGAATGTTAATTTTGTTAAGGCAATGTATCGTGTAAGATGGCATGAAATGGCGCAGCGGGAAGCGTTGCGACACAATTATCACGAAACATTGCACAGTGTAATAATGCCTGAAAGACGGTGTGAAACTAGGTAATGTTCACTTCAGCCTCTTTCGATGCGAGTCCAAGTGAGTTCTTCATTCGTACAAAAGGCAAAGTTATTACCACTCGGGCTGATAAATTAAACTAAATAGCACTTTGCAAAAGAGGCTGAAGGGAATTCGGAAGTGGCCATTTCTTTCAAAACTTCTCTCGCAATTCTTACGTTGCGAGACAAGCCTCTTGAAAGATTTTGCACTAGACAACGCAACCTCGTTCCGATCCTCCGGAGCTAGACCAGGATCTCTCTTTTTCCCGTTCCCTGGAGAGATTGATTGATTGATTGATTCACTTGTATTTGAATACGGTAATTTCGTAAGTTACATAACTTCTTTACATGAAAGCCGTATAGAAACAGAAGTAAATACTGTACAACTACACTAAAAACAGAGACAGACAGACAGACAGAACAAAAGTTTATTTTTAAAAACACGGAGTTCCTTCAATTACAAAGAACTGGTTTCCTAGAAAGCCGTGTGTCATAGAACAGTGTCTTGATGTTAATGAGAATTCGAGGGACCGAGCGCACGTATGGACTGCACTGCCTTTACTTCACGAAAAAGCTAATTCCATAATTTGGCAGCACGATAAGAGAAGCTCTTTTTCAAATACTCAGTATTAGGTCTCTGGAGAGCGAATGTTTTGTCTGAATGTCTCAGGTTATAGGCAGTGACGTCACGGATCAGGGCAAATACTTCAGTGAGATACTCAGGAGCTTCCTTATTCAGGATTTTGAACTCCAAGGATGTCCCACTTTAGCATTTTTAAAATATCACCTGATCTTGTTCCCCAACCATTATGAGTAATGATACGAGCTGCCCTATTTTGAAGCTTTTCTAGTCTATCAGAGAGGCCTTTGTTTAATCCTGCCCAAACAACATCACATCGAACAAGGGAAGAATTAATGATTTGTAAATAACAAGCAAAATTTCTGTAGAGACAAATGGTCTGACTTGTTTTAAACCAGCAAGGCCAGAGGAAATTTTCTCAGCTAGGTAATCAAAGTGGTTTGACCAGGACAGATGCTCGTCAATATAAATACCGAGAGATTTGCTGGGGTTAACTTTATGTATCGGATCATCGCCCATTTTGATATTTAGAGGAAATGCCAATTGGGTGGCCTTATATTTAGAACACACTTATAAATATTCAGTCTTGACAATATTTAAACTTAACTTATTTGCAGAGAGCCATTGCCCTATTCTTTGTAACTTGCTTTTCACCTTATTTGGTAGATCAACAAAACAAGATGTCGTTATTTGTATCATCCGCAAACATTCTTGCTCTCGAGCAATTAAGAGAATACGGAATATCGTTTTTGTAAATAAGAAAGAGCAATGGCCTAAAATGGATCCGTGAGGCACACCGCAAGAAATAATTATTTTGCATTTGAAAGAAAACTACTGATTTCGCACCTTTGTTGACGACCAGTCAAGTATGATTCAAACCATGTAAGGGCAGAGGTCGACTAGCAATAGAGTTATTTCAGTAGAGTTATGACTTAGAGTTAGAGTTAACGACTGCCAAAATCCTGAATTCAACATTCTGGAAAGCCAAAATTAAATGAACCGACTTGACTCTTAGATCATTGTTTAGACCTAATCACTAAACTTTAAGCTAACCATTCCAAAATCATGAATTCAAAAAAGTAACTCCATAAAAATAACTCTATGAATAGCCGTCCCCGTAAGGGCAATGTCAACGACGCCAATTAATCTAAGTTTTTCTGGCAAAATATTATGATCAATTTTATCGAAAGCCTTGGCTAAATCAAGGAAGACAACAACGGTGACACTTCCGCTGTCAATACTAGAGTACCACTGATTTGTAGCGTCAAGTAGTATTGTCATAGTTGAATGGTATGAACGAAAACCTGATTGGAATTTATTTAATAGGCTGTAATTAGAGAGATACGAGAAAAGTTTATCATAATCTAGCCTCTCCATTATTTTGCCAACTGAGCCTAGAATCGAAATTGGCCGATAACTATTTGAATTTGATTTATTATTACCTTTGAGGGGGGCGAAGACTTTTGCAATTTTCCAATCATTGGGAACATAACCACCGAGAATCGAGGCATTAAAAAGTAGGCAGAGAGACTCAGCAATAACATCAGATGCTGCTTTAAGTAATCTGTTGGGGTGCGATCAAGGCCAGCAGATTTATTTGAAACTAAGTTTTTAAGAAGACTAAGCACATCCGATTCCTTTATTTTGGCTAATTGAAACTTGGTTGACGAATGGTTTAGAAATGCGCGAAAAGATGCCGGAGTACATGGAATTTGCGAAGCTAGATTGGTGCCGATATTAATAAAATGGTCATTAAAGAGGTTGGTAATTTTTTCTTGATCCCTAAAGCAGCGTGAATCGTCAACCTTGATATCATTAATTGTAACATGTTTTTGACATCTGCCTCGAATTGAGTTTATCGCCTTCCAAATTTCCCTAGGATTGCCTTTGTTAGAGGAGAAGGTGTTATATGATACCGCTTTTTAGCGAAATTAATCTCCCTGTTTACCCGGTTCCTTAAAGATTTATATTCTGCCCAAACCTGAGGGTCATTAGATTTACCAGCAAATAATTTAGCCCTATCTCCTTTGATAATAAGTAGCTTAATGTCTTGAGAGAGCCAAGGAGAAGCCTTGTGCCGAACTCTTTCGCATGATGGTTTTAATCGAGCATGTTGGTCAGCAACACTAAGAAACAAGTTTTTCCAGGCGTTCTACATAGGTTCAGGATGACTGTAAGATTTAACGGAGTCCCAGGGTAGTTTGGACAAATCATCACGGAATTGTTTAGGTTCGAAATTTGAATAATTCCTGTAAGAAACATGCGATTTGCCACTTTGGACAGATAATTTACGGACAGCCTAAATGGGGTAATGGTCGTTGAAACTAGCTTGGAGAACGCCCTAGTGAACAATTTTAAACTGATTATGTCGATTAAAGTTGAACTAGAATTCGTTACTCTCGTCGGAGTTAATCAGCTGTGTCAATTGGTAAGTCTTGGCTATAGATTTAGGAAGGTAAGACTGGGTTTCTGGAATATTCGATAGGTAATTACAGTTTAGGTCGCCAATGACAATAATTTCTTTTATTCCTCAAAATCTAGGTTGAATATAACTTCTTCGAGTTTATCCAGGAACCATCGATCTGAGTTGGGAGGCCTGTAACATGCAAACACGATAAAAGGCCTACTATTAGGTTACCTGATTTCAACACAAATACCCTCGATGTCCTCACGATCAAGGTCGAGACATTGTAGTATTTCTAATGTTAGTGGTATTTCTGATGTAAATGGCGACACCACCACTCTGGCGATTCCTACCCTTTCTTAATAGGTCATAAGCATTAATGGAAAATAGATCATCGCTCAGGCACCTGTATAAACGAGTTTCATTTAGTGCCAGCAGGTCGATTTCCTGGTTAGCTAAATTAGAACGTATTTCATCAATGTGCTTTGTTAGACTCACAATGTTATGGGAAATAAATTTGAATCCTCTACTTCCGGCTGGGAATAGAATAACTTGAAGAGTTGTTGTTAACTATGTTTCTACCAGAACGAATTTCAAAAGAATCGTTATATGACTCGGCTCCCGGAATAATCGAATTTGAATTAGGATGAATAAAGGATAAAATATTCTTAACTACCTTATTATAGGAAATTAACAATGCACTTTATTAACGCGATTTTACAAAATTCGCGTCAATTTAATGTACGCTATTTTACAACATTGTTATTTTAACCTCTATTGGCTCTTCAGAGTCACTATCTGACAGGACGTCTTCGTTTAAAATCGAGTTCAAAATGTCTTTTGAATTGATCAGCAGGGTCTAGTTAGGCTTCAAAACCAAATTTAAAAAAACTTAGAAACATCCGTGCACTTGTCTTGGAAGGTTTTATTGACGGAAGCCAAAACGCAGTTTGGCATTCAGAAATGTAAAGTACGAGTTTGCAGAATTATGAAAATCGCAGTAAATAAAGCAAGATGTTCATCGAAAAATTCGCGTTAATTTAGTGCATGTAAACCCAACGTTTGAAAAATTCGCGTTAATTTAGTGTAACGTTAATTTTCTTCGCGTTGTCAACGTGCATTGTTAATTTCCTATATTAAGGTAGAACAAGAGAAAATGATTTTCTCTTGGGTAGAAGGGCTGTCCCCTTCCTGTTCAGGTAAATTCCATCGTTATTAAGATGATTCGACAGAATTTTTGAATTGTCAGTAAATCCCCAGGAACGTTGAAGACAAGATGATTTGAGTAAATTGTTTACCTGATCAGCTTTGGTGTTGAAAGTAGATTCACGGTGGTGAATTATGCCAGAAATAAATACCATACGGTTTTGTGGGCCTTCCGCTTCACTTGCTAGATCAATGATGTTACTGGCTAGAGCTCGAGGATCATAAGAATGTTGAAGATCGTTCGTTCCGACATGAATAACAACTTGATCGGGATTTCCAGAGAGGCTGGAAATCATGTAAAGTTTCATGTCGTTGGAAGAGCACCCAGGAGAGAATTTACGGTGGACGGAGCCACAGGATCTCATCCGTCTGGTATCGATATGTTTTACCATCGAATCTCCAGGTATAACAGTAGATCTGATTTAGAATTCGTTGACTGACTGTTATGGTCAGTACGGTTTTTTGAAGATCTTGAAGCCCTCCTTTGGACCCTCGACCAAATGTTGTCCTCTTGAGGGCAATCTTGATGTGGAGCTGATGAAAGGGAAGGGTGACATGTCAACTTGTCGTGCATGATCGATTTGGACTGAACTTCGTTTAGTATTTTCAGAGCAGTGATGAGGCTGGCTCTTTCATTTTCAAGACTTTTAATAGTGGCATTTGCCCTAGCAAGAGATGATCTTTCAGCCTCGAGGAGATTCTGTAATTTCTGGACTTGATCTTGCTGGACACTGTTTTCACTTTGAAAATGATTGCTGTCAACGGGAGTCATTTGCACATTTGTTGAGATAATAGAATTTTTAAGATCGTTGACATTCTGATGAAGTTTCTGGATATCTGACTTTATAGCCGAGCAGCCAGCACAAATATCAGCATTAGACCTTAGCGGAGACCAGGAGGTTTTCGACGAAACTGATTCCACCGAATCTGGCGACGGAGGCGAGTTAGGAGGATTGCATTGGTCCGAACGCGTGACATTTTGGCTCGAATCAAGGCGAAGCAGATCATCCTTTGAAGAAACGAGTTTACCCAATGCACAAAAGGCACAAGTTGGGGGGAAGATGATACGCGGTGCAACGTCCGGAAGATCTTTTGCAGCGTTGCGCAAAATACCGCGACGCTGTACGAGCCAAGAGGAATTACGCGAATTTGCACGAACGAACGGCAATCCAAAGTCTCTTGAATTTACCATTGTAAACAAATTGGGGCGTAGGAAAGCATCCGATTCCAATTTTTTTTCTTTTTTCTTTTTTTCCTTTGTTATTTTTTACCTTGTTTAAGTTGTTAAGAGATTGTAGAGCAGAGACGAGGGTCTTACCGGGACTAACCGTCAGCCGTTAAACGGCTCAAAATTTGACCGTCAACCGTCAAAAAAGCACTTGGATATTACAGTAAAACGGTTTCAAGGTCTTTCAGATCACACGATTTCAGCTCCTCATCGCGGACTTTATACTCTCAAAGAATCGGAAGATGCATTAAAACCAAGTTTTGTGAAGTTTGTTTCGCGTTTTTTCTTCGCTGTAAACTAAGATTAGCGCATATTTTCGGCATTTAATGTCTCCCATATAAAGTTCACAAATCGTTACGTTAACTAAGCTCTCAAAGTGCCGAGTTTGGGCCGCCCGCCTCTGCCTTTACAATTTGTAAAACGTGTGTATGTTATCCAAGAAAGACAAGAAATGAAATTAGTATGAATGGCCTGTAAGACAACCTCGTCCTCAGGCTCGCTCTCTTTTCCCTCCAGGGGGCGGGAAGAGAAGAGACCCTGGGAAGGAGGTTGAGAATGAATGACAATGAATTTATCGTCATAATGTGCTCAATCATGTAGTTCTTTCCAAGCTGCCGCTTTCTGTCATTTCACGTAATAAAATGTAAAACGCCCGGGCAAGACGTGCAAGGCTTTTGTTTTTACCCATTCAACGTTTTGAGCATAAGTTCAACTTTGTCCTTATTGTAATAACACTTTTAACTCCTGACTCAGCGGTAACAACAGTAAGAGCTTAATTAACGCCATCGCTTTCAAAACATGTCCTTTCACTCCCCGCTCTAGTAGCACTCCGGGTAGTCTAAGCATTACATCATTACACTGATTATTTAATGTCAATGTTAATTTAGCCGACATGCATTGGTTAGTAAGTCTTCCCAGGCTTATCTCTATTAATGCATGTAATATGAAATGTTGCTGACTGTTCTGAAACTTCCTCCCGTTACCGATGTTGGTACTGTTTCATCCCACGTCATCAAATTAACTCACAAGTTGAGTTACGATTTATAGGGGAGGATTTATATGGGAAATATAAAATGCCAGAAACATCAAATGTCATGATCAGTTCAAGCGAAAGCAAAGCGAAGAACTTAAGTAATATTGATCTGGCCGATACTCAGTAAGCATCGGCAGAACTATTCCAAAATGCCCCAGACGGAAAAAAAGGCATAGGATGGAGCAAAATCAAGTTTACTTTAGCTCTGTTCTTTGCTACAAATTTGCTAATTTTCCCTCGTAAAGGCTACAATTGGGAGCTTGCGTAACCACAGGCAGCCCAGGCTCAAAATGTGGCGTAACGGTTTGAATTTATAAAGGTTTGTTTGGGAAGCTAACGGCTTTGCTGGAAAAGGTCAATTATTCTTATATTTTGTGAATAAAATCTACTTACGCTGTGCCGTGTTGTATTCCATGCTGTTTGCCAGCTTCTCAGGCCGATCTAACGCGATTTCGGCAAGTTATCGTTTTGTGCATGGGTTTCCACTGCTAAAAAAAAGAATATAAGAATAATTGACCTT
>BLFK01000222.1:259733-270169 GCA_014634185.1 Astreopora myriophthalma | reverse complement strand
ATAACTGCCTAATTTATACAAATGTACGGTGGTAGTGTTTTATGCTAATTAGGTGGTTGTGCGTGCTGTGCGATAGGTGCTAGTGCGACGGTGTGACATATTTACATAGTGTAACAACTACTTGGCGTAGGCAGACATATAATGGTCCGAGGTTATCAAAAAATGTTACAGTGTGGGTACTAAGGTCCAGTCCTTTCTCTTCAGTTTCCGTGTCGCCTGACATTTTTGGTGTTTCGTGCAATCTTTTTGACGTTTCACAACGTTTTTCGATCGGAATTCAAAGAGGAGGTGTTTACTGGTCTCGTTTCATTTTCGGTTAACTGGAGTGTGCCTACACTGCAGTATTAAAATTTGCATACTAGCCATGGTCTTCACTGCTTGAGGTCGAGTTGACGAGTTCGTTCCTAATTAAAAGCAATGTTATCATCTGGGTTGATATCGTGAATGGCCCACCGAGAAATGAATTGGCCACCGAAGGCTTATCTTTCGAGCTTCGTCAAAGCGAGTCCTAAGTAAAAAGAACTTGTGTTCGTATGGAGCAGTGTGGACTTGCATGAAAGTATGGTGGATGTTCGTATTTGTCATCATATTGTACAAAATGACACCTTATCAAGACTTGATCTTCATCAAGTTTTCCCAACAGAGATTATGTTCCAGATTTTTCGTTGTTTAGATCTACAATCGCTATGTCTTTGCAGACGTTTATCAAGAAAATGGAGAACGCAAGTGGACCAATACCTCGCAAGTGTGGTTTGTCTGGATTTTGTTCCCCATGATATGATTTTGACAGAGTTTGGCTTGAAGCATGTGCTAATACATGCAAATAATTTGCGGGTTCTTCATCTCGATAAATGTTGGCCTAGTGTGACTGAAGAGAACCTATTTGTGATTGCCCAGAACTGCACTAAACTCTCTGTGTTTACAGCAAGTAGATGTAAGGGAGTAACTGATGCTGCACTGGAAGCAGTTGCACAGCACTGTGGTCAGTTAGCCGAGGTGGACCTTAGTAGCTGTTTTAAGGTATGGTTGTATGCATATACACTGTAGTCAATAAGAAGCTTACCAATGACAACAACAGCTGTGTGGACATCATTTCGAAATACAAGTTTGCACTAGTGCCAGAACAAAGCAATATTATTATTATTCCAAGTTGTTCTCTATTTCAAATGTGTGGTAATTGTTGAGGATTTAAACTGGAGTAAACTGGTAAAAAGTGTAGAGAGATAATTGAAAATCCATCATCATGTGCTAACATCCTCCAAAGAACCTTTATTTTGCATCAGTATTTTGGAGAAATAGACTTGCCAAATTGTAAAACACATTGGCATGCTGAAATGTAAAACACATGTGAAGAGCATGCAGTTATGTTTGTAAGAGATTATACATATACAGCTACTAAGAACACATAGCCTCCTATGCAGATGTTCTTTTGGTTCGTCACATGATCTTTTCCCTCCTAGTGTCTGCTTCAATGACAGGGTGGTGCTGGGAATTTTTCCTTGGTGGGGTATAACTGGGAATATGTGTAACATTGGTGCAACAGCACCAGTGATGAGTGCCAAAGGAACGAGAAACTGAGGGATCCGGGGGCATGCTCCCCCAGGAAATTTTGAAAATTTAAGTACTCTAGGACGCAATCTGGTGCGATCTGAACCCTAAAATTTGGCAAACACCAGGATTTCAAGTAAGAAAATCCTAATGACCTTTTCCTGCTTAGCAAAAAAACTTATCAAACATGAATACTTTTGTAGAAAATTATCAATTGTCAGTTTGTTTTAGCATCAACAAATTTTCCAAAGCAATTTTGCCTGTCATTTGATGCTGAAACAATACAGTGTGTGATCATCTGGTTCAAGGATCTTAGCTTGCCACACTAAATGATGTCTCAGCCTGTGCAATTTTGAGTTGTCTTAAAGCTGAAAGTTGGTGGGCCAAATGCCCCACCTGCCCCACCTGTAGCACCCCCCTTGAATGAGCAGCCACATCCATTCACAGAGATGGGCCAATCACTGGCCATTTGACACCTTGCAAAATGGGAGTTTGACCTCAAGTTTGTTTCAACAATAGCAAATGGCTGAGAGACATGTAAAATAATTGAGTTTTGATTCTTTATGATTATATTAGCAAGAGGCTATAATGTATTTTAAGGGGGAAAAAAAGGTTTTTGCGAATCGTTTTCCAACAAGATTTGGATCTTCCCCGACTTATCAAGCTTTGCTTTTGGTTTTTGATGTGACACTCAAAACTGCCAGTCACGTTGTTTTGTTAGTTTCTCCACTTGTGAATATTGCATGAAAGACCAAAAATGGGTAATCTACAAAAGTTTATTATTTCACAATTATGGCTAAATCAGTGAAGCTGAACTTGTCTTCCAATGAAGGCACTCTTTTAAAAATCTATTTCCATGGTGCTTTTTGTTTATGTGTGAGATGTCTGCTGAAGTTATGCGCCAAAACTCTCATTTTTGCAGGAAAATGAAAAGGAAATCAAGAAATAGGGAAAATAGTTGTTTCCCACAAGTTGAATCTTACTGTTGAATGCTAATCATCTCCATTAATGTTGCAGAAATACATTTTTGAGTGTGCAATCCAACAAACTCATATGCAAAAATGATTAGCTCAGAAAGTATAGTAACCACTTCAAAGTCTGTCAATGAGTTGGACAGTGTAACAATAAGTTACACTCTCCGATATTTTATTTAACGGGCAGTCGTTGCATGGCATTGGTGCTAAGGCATGAAGGAATAGTAGATCCACAAAACACCGCCACAAGATCAACATGGCTTTGACAATGGCTTCTTTCAACGTCCGGGGACTAAGAGATAACACAAAACCAAGGGAAGTGTTCAACTGGCTTCGATCAAAAAATTTTCAATTTGCATGTTACAAGAAGTTCACTGCACTGAAAACACCAGTCACGCATGGTCTGCTGAGTGGGGCTATCAAACTATTTTTAGCGTTTACGAAAGGAATAAAGCTGGAGTATGCATACTTTTTAATAATAACTTCAATTTGCAAATTGAGAGAACTTTCGTTGACCCCTCAGGGCGCTTTATCATTTGTGACATAAAGGCCAATGATAAAAGCTTACCTTGGCTAACATTTATGCCCCAAATGGTGACAACCCAGCTTTCTTTTTAGATTTTTTAGGACACCTTGATGACTTCAAATGCGACATTATCATAGGAGGTGATTTCAACTTTGTACCAGGGCTTCTGATAGGGTGCGGAAAAAAAATAGAAATTATGCGACATTTTCAGTGCAAATTATGCGGCAAGAAGAGTATATTATGCAGCAAATTATGCGATTTTTTCTCAGGTCATTTCACATTGTTTTACCAGGTTTGAGAAGAGGAAAATCACTTTTATGCTGTTTAACAGACAATTGAAGTTTAAAGAAACACTTAAGCATCGATATGAAAACCAAATAGATGATTTTCACTTCATAATACGTATAGGCATTTACTTGAATCTTGAATGATCAAAACTCGTACCCAGGCCCCCAACACACATGAAAACGCTAAGTAATAGACCGATTTCATAAATGGCGTCTAATAAATTATTCTTTTCTCTTTATGTTAATTTTCCTCACTTAAGCCTCGTTAGCACGAAAAAATTGAAAAGAATTTTTGCCTTAAAACGAGGCTAGTGAGGAAAATTAGCATAAAGAGAAAAGAATAATTTATTAGCCACCGTTTACGAAATCGTTCTATGCCTTGTTGATCAATTGACAACCAAATATGAAGGTTTCAGAGGTTTTCCAATGTTCTTTGAGTGGCAAATTACCTTTAAATAACATTAAGCTGTGCAGAATCTTTAGTGTAATTTTAATTAAAGAGCCAATCTGTTGTGTACTTTGTTCACTTGGTGCGATCTTTTGCACATTATGCAATTTTTCATGAATTGTGAGATCAGTTGCGATGTGATGCAGATTATGCAAAATTGCACCATCGCATCATATCAGAAACCCTGTTGTACTTTTTATCTAGAGAAGGATAAATCAGGTGGCCTCCCCAAAACGCACCAAAACTGTCTTGAAACCATCAAGGAGTTCTCTGAGAAACTTGATCTAGTTGATATATGGAGAGCTTTGCACCCGGAAACTAGTAGGTACACATGGAGACGACGCAGCCCTAAAGTACAGTGCAGGCTCGACTTTCTTGATTAGCCAAAGTGTTGCTAATATTACAGCCCTCTCTGATATCCATCCAGGATACAAATCAGATCACTCTATGATAATATTAAAATTATCTCTGCACTCGAATTCTAGGCAAACGGGACCTTGGAAAAGTACATCTTTTTTGACTGAACTTGATTGCATCAACCAAATTAAGCAGTCTTTTCAGGAAACGCTTGATGAATACAGAGATGATGACTTTGTTAACCCCTCACTTCTTTGGGAAATAATTGAACTAAAAGTTTGTGAGAAATTATTATCTTATTCAGAGCACAGAAAAAAACAAACAAAACAACATGAAATGGAGTTAGAACAATCAATCATCAAATTAGAGGAGAAACTCAACAACGGAAACCTCACTGAGTCACAGACCTCACACCTTGAGGATGAAATTCATAAACAAAAGCTTGAGTATGAAAAATAATTGAATATTGCACAAAAGGCACAATTTTGAGATCAAAAGCCAAATGGTATAATGAAGGAGAGAAGAATACAAAGTGCTTTTTAAGTCTAGAGAAAAGACATTTTAAACAGAGCACAATAAGTCATATTAAGGTTAGTGATAATGCTTTCCTCAACTCCGATGAAGATATTCTATGTGAGTGCACGTCTTTTTATAAGAACCTCTATGAATCTAAAGTTACAGTAATCAACCTTCTTGACATGTCAGCTTTCTTTGACAGTGAAAATGATACGGCCCTTAAGGATTATGAAAGAAACGCACGTGAAGGAAAACTTAATGAAAAAGAGGCTCTAGATGCTTTGAAAACTATGGAACCTGAAAAAACTCCAGGCACCCACCGGTGGCTTACCAGCTGAATTCTATAAAGTCTTTTGGAGAGACATATCTTCTACTTTAATCAACGCATTAAGGAAAGGAAGGAAAGGAAAGGAACTTTTGTTTAAGTGTCTAGTCGTTCTAGCACTGAAGCACTAATTGGGGACACCGTAAACTGAAATTAGCAATTAACTCAAATCAAGTCAAATGTTGGTTTTTGAGGAGAGGGGAAACCAGAGTACCCGGAGAAAACCTCTCGATGCAGAGCAGAGAACCAACAAACTCAACCCACATATGACGCCGAGTCTGGGAATCGAACCTGGGCCACATTGGTGGGAGGCGAGTGCTCTCACCACTGCGCCATCCCTACATCCCCGAAATTACCCCTACAAAACAGGACAACTTTCAATCACCCAGAGAAGAGGAATTATTAAGCTTATTCCAAAGAAAGATGCCGAGCCGTACTTTATTAAGAACTGGAGACCTTTAACACTGCTTAATTGCAACTATAAAATAGCAGCTAAGGCAATTGCTGGCTGATTAAAAATTTTTCTTCCTAATCTAATAAATAGCGACCAAACTGGCTTTATAAAAGGCAGATTCATAGGTGAAAACATCAGATTACTACAAAGTATCATTTGTTATGCAAAAGAAAAGAATATGCTAGGACTACTTTTGTTTCTTGATTTTGAAAAAGCTTTTGACACGATAGAATGGATTTTCATTTAAAAAACTCTTAACTATTTTGGTTTTGGCACTAGTTTAATACAATGGTTCAATATCTTTTACTGCTGTCCAGGGAGCTGCATCTTAAATAATGGTTGGACAAGTGATTTTTTTGAAATCCAAAGAGGTGTTAGGCAGGGCTGTCCCCAGTCTCACCCTATCTGTTCGTTTTAGCGGTTGAAATGTTAGCCAAGGAAATCCGCAGAAATAAAAAAATTAGTGGTTTTCTGATAAATAATGAAGAAATAAAATTAAGTCAATGTGCTGATGATACATGTACAATGTTAATACTAGATGGATCAAGGGATTCTCTAGAAGCTTGCCTTGGACGACTTTTACAAAGTTTCGGGTTTGAAATTGAATGATAAAAAAACAAAGGCACTCTCGATTGGATCAAAATTCCTGAGAGGAATTTTAAATGGCCAAAATACAAAGTGAAAACTCTAGGAGTCTGGCTTTCAGTTCACCTGGAGGAAACCACAAATTTAAATTATGACGAAACTTGAAATGGTCAGGAATATATTAAGCAGCTGGAACTACCGCAGACTGACACTAATGGGTAAAATAGCAGTACTTAAAAGCCTTGTTGTCTCGCAACTTGTTTGTCTTATCACCGCTACTTTTAAATGTAAAGGCTATTAAAGAAGTAAACAAACTTTTTTTCACCTTCCTCTGAAATGGAAAAGGAGACAAAATTAAGCGAAACACCATCATTAATGACTATCCAAATGGGGGCGTTAAAATGAAACATGTTGTCTCTTTTAGTAAATCCTTGAAAGCCACCCGGATAAAAAATATTTGGATGCAGAAATTTGAGGCAAATGGAAACTTTTCTTTGATCTTGAGTTAAAGGCCTTTGGTGGAAAAACAGCTCTTACTGGCAACCTTAATGCAAATGACTCCAAAAATATTCTTCAATCTAAAGATAGCTTCATTAGTGAAGTTCTGAAAATTTGGGCAGAAATTAATTTCGAAGACCGAATAGTTTCAGAGAATCACTTTCTCAACCAAAGCTTGTGGTACGCTGAATTCGCTGATTAGAATTGACAACCGCCCCGTTTACTACCCTGAGTGGCATTGTGCAGGTATTACAATGGTGAAACATTTGAAGGACGATTCCAATAATTCTTTTTCTCTCACAGAATTGCAGACTAGGTACGGAATAACAGTTTGCCCTCTCAAGTACTGCGGAACTTTGTCCACAATTAAACTTTTATGGAAAACACACCAAAACAGCTTTGCAACCAATTATCTTAAAAACAAGTATGAAAGCTTTTCAACTAAACTACTGAAAGCTCAAAAAGCAAACAAACTAGTTTACACAAAACTTATATCAAGGAAAATTGTACCTCCTAGGCAGGCTCAGCAGAAATGGATAACGGAATGTGGCATAGAAGATGAAGAATGTATTAAGTGGCATGAAACTTACCAACTAGCTTTTAAGTGCAGTACAAGCACAAGACTTCTCGAATTCCAGTACAGGATTCTGCACAGACGAATAGCAGCTAACAAATTCTTAGTTCAAATTGGCCTACAAGACGACCCAAATTGCTCCTTTTGCAAAGATGAACCAGAAAAACTTAGTCACCTCTTTCGGTCCTGCCCCAAAGTGACCGCTTTTTGGACCTTCTTAATACAACGCTTTATTTCGTCCCAGATTATTCCAGAAAGCTACCAATTCAATGTTCTTATAGCATTAGGTTCCATGCCAGATTCCTCCAAAAATCATTGTCAAATGAATTTTTGCCTCCTTTTAGCAAGACATTATATCTGGATTTGTAAAAACAACAAGACGCCTAAGGGCGTTTCCATGGGATGCACAAACAGTTAACCAGAAATTGTAAAAGTACAACGGCTAGTCCAGATCCGAGTTCAAGGTGCGGGTTAGATCACTAGAAGTTGTTTTTGTGTTGCTTATAACACTTCCCGCATGATACTGGAAATTTATTTTTTTTTTTAAATTTTGTGTCTAAGAAGAAAAGCGACAAGGCAAAGGAAAAAAAAAAAACAAGAACAAGTTAACGACATGGATATTATGCATGATCACCCATCCAAGTGGTAACCCCAGCCAACAGGGCTTAACTCCAGTGAGAAGCACAAGCACGTGGCTAATTGCCATATGAGACCATGAAGAAAAAGAAACCCTACCGATTCTTAGACGTGGTCTGCCTGTGGCATCCCATGTCATAAAACGCTACCAAAGGTAGAAGGCTTTTTCAGATATCTTAAGTCGATCTACCTATTTGAACAAAAGGCTGGGGGCACCTTACAAACGAATTGGGAATTAAACAAGCATAGTACAAATTGTAATAATTATGTTTATTATTACGCAGCTGTTCTTGACCACAACCTGTAATTCAGTCTTGACTGCGAGAGGTTGAAATAAAGAAATCATTCATTCATTTACTGAAAACTTTAATTTAGAAACCCCCTCTTTTTTTTCTTGCTTCTTTTATTTTGATAAGTCCCTAGACCATTCCTCTTCCGTATGGAAAGTAATGTATACTGCTTTACTGTAAATATGTAAATATGTCTTTCTTGTAAGTAATTTGTTTGTATTTTGTGTGTGTGTGTGTGTGTGTGTGTGTGTGTGTGTGTGGAATATATAATAAAGGAAAAAAACTAAGACATTTTATTGTCATGATTTGGTCGGAACTGACCTCAGTGAACTTGGTGACTGTCATTTGGTGGGATATCCCAGCTGACCAGCAATGATGGATGCCAGAAAATGCTTATTTCTGCAGTGCTGTGTGGATCTCTTGGGGATATTGATTGACTAGGCATTGGGAAGTGGCTGCTCACTGAAGCAGATGTTCATTACGAAGGATAGATCGCATGACAAGCCAAAAGAGATGAGCCCGAAGTGCAGATCATTGTAAACAAGCCAGAACATCTGCGTAGGAGCCCAGAGAACAGTGGTATTAATGCACATACATGTTCATCCCTGAGGGCCACAGGCCTGAAGGGTGTATATGGATAAATAAATCCCAAAACAAGGGATTTATAATCCCTCATTAATAGTCATAAGTTGAATTCATTAGCCCTGCTCTTGCCCGCTATATTATCAAGCCCTCCCTGGTCTTTCACTGTTGTTATAGTGTATATGTTTAGTTCTAAGTGTATATTTTTTTATACTTAATTATTTTTCTTGTTATTTATGTTATGGTGTCACCAATTAGCAACACCATGCTAAAGTTATATGATACTTAAATAAAGTTTATTATTATCATTATTATTATTCACTTAGTTGAATATTAGTGAAGTATGTGAATTAAATAGCTGTTGTTCAATGTGTCAATCATGAAATTTTCCATTCTTGTTGTTGTTTACTTCTTGGTTGCATAAGCTTCCTAATATGTTGGGGGGCAGTTGTGTGGTCATTAAAACTTTCAACCTTCAATCAAGGGTTCTATTCAAATTTCAGATCAAATGTTTAAGGCTGTTTTTGCACACAGAGCCCAAGGGCACTGTTGTTTTTGTAGTTGACATCCTTTTGAAAGCTTAAAGGTGGTTCAGCATCAATGAGAGCACAATGATGGTCCTCTTATGTTGCCAAAGACTACTGGTAATATACTGCAAAGAAACTAATGCCATCTTGTCTTGTTTTTCAATGAATATGGACTGAGAGTTGAATAGTTAGCCTAAGGTTATCAAGTTTTGACACGTGTACATCTGTTTTGGAAATGGCACATGAAACAAAATAATGTTTATCTCCTTTTCAGATTTCTGATGCTGGTGTGATAGCCCTGAGTGAGCACTGCTCAAACCTTCAAGAACTGCATGTGAGCAGTTGTTATGGAGTAACAGACAAGAGTGTTGTTACTTTGGCACAGCAGTGCATTAGCTTAACAGAGTTGGATGTCAGCTGGTGCTTCTACATCACTGATCTCAGTATTAAATTGTTCCTGTCCCCCAAATGCAAACTAAAGCTTCTCAGGATAAAGGATTGTACCAGGGTGAGTGGTGAATACTTGACCTCAGCTTAATCATGAATGAGGGGGTTGAATAGGGCATGCAAATTTGCTGATCCATGCTATTTTTTGACGTGATCAGCCCCTACCTTCAGAAATAGTTGACCTAACTTAAGCATACTGACCAAGGCCGACCAAAAATTAATTATCAAATACAAAGCCCAACAAAGTCCAAACTTGAAGACAGAATCTTGAATCTGGGCACAATTTTTCAGTTGATGTGCAATCCTTAGTATTTTTCACATCTGCAGATCTGCTTAATTTAATTGAAGTTACTGCAATCCATGTGTCAAATCTGCCAGTCCTATCCACCTCCTCATGAATGTGTAAGGTACAGTACAGGAAGCAGTGGAGTGAAGAAAGGAAGGAGGGCTTATAGTTGAGGAGAGTATCAACATTTTCACCACCATTTAGCTCATTTGACTCTATGGTTTTCACAGATAGTTTTTCATCACATATTAGGATCAGGTTTCTTGTGAGTAAATGAACAGTCATCTGAATTTATTACATCCATTTTGAAATCTCTTGTGATTCTTGCAATCTGATTGGCTCTTAACAGTGTAATTTATTCATGAATCGCACAATATTTTGCTCTAAATCACATCCTTTTTGTAGCCTGTTAAAATTACATTACTGAGTCAGACAATGAGGACTCAAATTCAGTACTGAACATTTTTGTGGGCAATGAAGGAGCCCAATTCCTAATCCCGTAGATGATGTCATTACAGTTGTGTGGTTCGGTGCTCAAATTATACCAAAACCAAATGCTTACAAACAAATGGAAAA
>BLFK01000222.1:226327-246327 GCA_014634185.1 Astreopora myriophthalma | reverse complement strand
CAGATAGGTATACGTTAACGTCTACTCAGTTTCATAGCGTTGCTCCTCTTGTCGGGTTTTGGCTGCGGGCCCTGGGTTGGCACTGTCATTATCGTTATCATTACAATTACCGTTATCGCTATTATTTTATGCTTGTGGGTGCACATTATTATTACAGTGGTGTGGACATGTCGAGAAAAGCAACTAAGGTGAAATGGACGGAACGAATGAACAGCGATATTCTAGAGTGCAAGAAAAAAGCCAAGGAAATAGTGTCTTCAAACAACCCTCCTTTTTACACAAGTGGAAGGAAGAAAGGTTATATAGAACTGATGAAGGATTTATGGGAGGAGAAAGGTTATGGATATCTTGAGTTAAAGAGTCAAAACCTGAGAGATCAGGCCTCAAGATTGGAAAAAATGCTGCAGGATCGTACAAGGAACAACGGGAACTTCAGTTTAGCGCACGGAAACGAGGGAGAACCTGAGCCCAGTAAGGGAGAGGTTTTTCAAGAAAATAGGCAATCTGCTTATCAAAACAATGTTCCCCGGCAAGCTGAAAATGCTACTTTTGCTCTGTGAACTTGGATTTGCATACGTCGGTGATTGACGTGGATGTGGTTCATCAAGCAAGAAATGAAGCTAATCAAACTACTTATCCCCAGGGATCTCAAGATTCAACAAAGAGAGCGCAAAGCACAATTCAACCAAACCTACCCGATTACAAGGTGTTTCCCACTGAAATCAGGAACAAAACATGGGGCAATATCAGTCACGAGAGTTTCTGTGATACTATCAATGGTGTTTACGATGAAATTGTCCATTTCAGGAGAAATATTTTCAATGTACGATCGGGAGGAGCCGGAAAAGCTTTTATAGAAGAGCTAACATTCTGGATAAAGCAGTTTAATTCGAATTCAGATCTAAACTCCGTTGCTTTGAAAGCTTTTACGGTGCTCCCAACCTTAACCCTGCAAAAGCCGTCCGCTACTTCCAAAAGCAAGGAGCATAGTGCAGCGATAGAACGAAGATTAAACCTGTGGAGGCAAGGAGATTTAGATCTCTTGCTAAAAGAAGTGAGATTCATTCAAGGGAAGTTTATGAATTCGAAGAAGGCTAGGACAGTTGAGGACATATCAAAAGTTTTTGCGAAACTAGTACTCCAAGGAAAGTTATCCGCAGCTATTAAGCTTTTGCGAGAGCTCAACGGGCTTACTCAACCTTACACCAGAAGTCCTAGAAGGGCTGAAGGAGAAACACCCGGAAGCTGCAGATACCGCGGATGAGAGTGTATTATACGGGCCCATTGATTAGATTCCTCCTGGCGTTTTTGACTTGATCGACGAGAAAATGATCTTTGATGCTGCAACCAAAACAAAGGGCTCAGCCGGGCCTTCGGGGATGGATGCAGAGCTATATCGAAGAATCCTTTGCTCCAAGAATTTCAAAGCTGAGGGCAAGGTTTTGAGAGAGGAGATAGCCGTTTTCACAAGAAATCTGTTAAAGATTGCTTACCATCCATCGTTGCTGGAAGGCTATACCTCTTGCAGACTCATCCCCCTGGACAAAAACCCTGGAATACGACCTATTGGCGTTGGTGAGGTCCTGAGGCGAATAGTTGGAAAAACTATTGATGAATTTTTGAAGGAAGAGATCAAAGGGGCAGCGGGCCCCCTTCAGGTTTGCGCAGGCCGTATTGCAGGCTCTGAGGCCGCGATACATGCTATGAGTCAAGTGTTTATAGAGGAAGGAACAGGCGGTATTTTATTAATAGATGCAAGCAACGCCTTTAACCAAATGAACAGATCCGTCGCCTTATATAACATCCAGATAACCTGCAAGGAAATGTCACTTTACATCATTAACACCTACAGAAGCCCCTCGAGGCTCTTTATTTGCGGCGGAGGTGAGATATTTTCACAGGAGGGTACGACGCAGGGGGATCCCTTGGCCATGCCCTGGCACTCGGTCAATACATCAATCATGACCCAGAGCTCAAGGACAAGCACACCAGGTGTTAAACAAGTATGGCTAGCTGACAACTCCGCAAGGGATGGACAAATTGTGCCATTGTATAACTGGTACAATCACCTGAACCAGGAAGGAAAGAAGCATGGTTATCTAGTGAATGGAACAAAGAGCTGGCTGATCGTCAAGTCGGACGTACTTGCAGATGAGGCAAAGAGGGTGTTTGGTGATGAGGTCAATATTATAACTGAAGGTCAGCGCCACTTAGAGGCCGTCATCGGATCTCAAGAGTTTAAAGATCAATATTGCCGGGAAAAGGTCCTTGGGTGGAAAGGAGAAATCGAAGCACTATCTGAGATAGCAAGGAGCCAGCCTCGTGCAGCTTACACTGTTTTCACGAAGGATTACAAATCCAAGTTTACCTATTTCATGCGCACAATAGAGTCGTTTGAAGATTACGTTGACCCAATCCAAGAGTCGATCGACGACTTACTTTTCCCAACACTATTCGGTCGAACGGAGCCCCTCCCTAGTGATCTGCGTCAGCTCGTCACTCTGACACCCGCTCAAGGAGGGCTAGGCGTACCCGACTTACGGTTTGAAGCTCCACAGCAGTTTGCTGCTTCTACGTCAATAACAGCATCGCACGTAGATTCTATTACCACACAGAGTATGTTCATGGTGGCAGGCGAAAATTCCACGGAGGAGTTAAAGAGTCAACATCAAGCCTTGAAAACTGTGTCGGTTAAATCGAGAATGGAAAGTATTGATTCCACTCTGCCCTCGGATCTGCTGCGGTCAGTTAACCGATCGAGAGACAAGGGTGCGAGCTCATGGCTTACCGCAGTGCCTCTTGCCGATCAAGGCTTGGTGTTGAACAAACAAGAATTTAGAGACTCTCTGCGTTTAAGGTATAATATGCCCCTGTCCGACTTACCAAGCAACTTTGTTTGTGGTGAGAAATATACCGTCTGCCATGCCCTGTTGTGCAAAAAGGGAGGGTTCGTGGCGCAGAGACACGGTGGTGTTCGCAACCTACTTACCTCATTTATTGGTAAGGTTTGTACCAACATTGAAGTCGAACCACAACTGCAACCTCTCGATAATGAGCAATTCAACCTTAGAAGCGCCGTAACAAGCCCGGAGGCAAGACTGGACTTCAAGGCAGGGGGCTTTTGGTCTCGTGGAGTTACAGCATTTTTTGACGTCAGAGTAACGCATGTTAACTCCAAGCGTAACCAGGGAAAAACAACATCCACAATCTTTAAGGAGCAGGAGGAGGAGAAAAAGCGGAAGTACCAACAAAGGGTACTGGAAGAAACGGTGGGATGGGAGCCGACTGCAACTGCTTTCTCAAACGCCTAGCCGAGAAGCTCTCAGAAAAGAATGAGGGACCTTATCACATTACTATTACTTGGATTAGAACATTGCTTTCTTTTGAGATTTTAAGGTCGGTACGCACATGGGTAAGAGGTTCCAGGACACCCTTCCACAAAATTCCACAAGGGGATTTCATTGATGACTGCCGCTTAAACGCTATTAGTATCTTTTTAATATTTTTATTTGATATTTAATCGAAATGAATTGTTTTTAATTGTTTTTTATTTTTTATGATGATAATAATAATAATGTTTAAATGTTTAGATTTTTCTTATCTCGCTTTTAGTACTGCAGTCTCTTTAAATGTTTGATTGATTGTCACTAAGTTTAGTGTTAAATATTTTCTTTGAGTTATTATTATTATTATTTTCATTATCATTATCATTATCAGTATTATTATCATTCAAAGAAATGCTATCCAAGCCATACCCGTGGTTCACCATTATATCGGCATGCACTACAACATTGCCCTCACTAGTATTGAGACAATACTCGTTGATTATGGGTAGATTATATATATAGAGAGAGAGATTATATAGACGTTTTTAGCGCCTAGGGCGTATTTGGACTGAATATTTTAGTCCGATTGCGACCAGGCTTAACTCCATAATTGCTAATTAGGTAAACTGGCGAATGAAACAAAATTTTCCTTCTTCCCCTGGTATCCTATTGTACTACAATGGTATTAAATTGCCCGATGGGGAGGGGGTCAAAAAGTCATCTCCCTTCAGAGCAAAGATGAGTAGGCCTTGCTCTCAGCTCAACAGCAAAGTCATACGAGATAAAGCCGAGTGCCACATAATCGAAGCTATTGAGAAAACGTGCTCGGTTGTGTCCTTTAAGTGTGTTTGGAGAATTATTGACAATGAAATTCAGCGAGCTTAGAATTGTATTTGCGAAAAGAGGGACGAATGTGATCTGACTTTGTCGAAACTGAGTGAGGTTTACTTTTTCTTTTTGGCAATTAGTACCTCAAACTTGGTCACATCAAGCAAGAGAAAACGACGACTCGAACAAAGAATGTGCGATCCATCCTTCACAAATTTCATCACCGGGGAAACAAATTTTTCCAGCTATTTCATATTGGGTGGCGTGAAGTCACAACTGTTCCGCGGTCAATCCATTCAAGATTCAACGCGCCCTAGGAAAATGTGGCCTTGAGTTTTATCTATCAAGAGCATCAAGGAAACAAAATTCCCACACCCTTAACCGGGCGTTATTAAACATAGGAATGGAACGGAACGGAATGACACGGAATAACAGTGGAATATACCAGAATGTGACAGAGTGAGTGCTCTTTGTGTATTTCTTCGAAAAATAGAAATCTGCAAGATGCCAAGTTGACCGGCGCAAAATTTGTGAAAATTAATTCGAAAAACACCCAGTCCTGTAGGGTCAGCACTAAATAACATCGGCCCGGTGAGGTAGATTTGGTGACCAGCGGTCAAGGTTTTGTGTGGATTGTCATCATTGCGGGCAACTATTTCACCCCTGTGTTATCTAATGCCGACCGTCCTATGGTGGTGGACTGAAGTGTTCCGCCTCTGAAGCGTAACATGGCCTCTTCCCCAGCTTCCTTTCTGTGGTCGAAAAGACCACCATTAATTTTTCTAGAGCATTTATCATGTTTTCTTCGTGTTAAAAATCTCAACCAATGCGAAGTCGCTCCTTTCTGTCATACCATTTGATTAAGGTATATTTCGTACTCATTAAGGTATATTCCGGTTCATTCCGGTACAATTCCGTCCCGTTCCTGTAGTAATGGCCGGAGAAGAAAAGCACCTTGTGAGCGGTGCGTTCTAAAGCCAACTGTAGCTTTTGCTTTTGAGACAATGAAGTCCAAGAAAAAAGCATGAACGAATTTTTATACTTGCTCATTGTTAAATCACGACCCCGTGCATTACACCATTTTACAGTAAAATATTGCCTTTGCGAACCCCCACATTAAGTGGCAAGAAACTAAGTGAGCATTTTACCAAATGAATCCAAATTCCCGTGCTCTTATGTGATTAAAGAAAAATGGAAACCTTGTTTCTTTACGACAGGGACCTTGAAGACGAGATAGAGGTTACTGGTGACGAGCAAGTCGATTCTGAAGAGATATCGGCAACGGAAAATGTAGTTCGTCTGCGAGAGCTCAATGGCAACTTCAAACCCATGATGACCGCATCTGTGCAAGAATTACGCCGGGCTGGCATAAAAAATCGACTGTTTTGGCCTTCTTAATAATGCACAGGAAACAACGAGCACGCTGCCATCCTGCACGCTAAACAAGCCATTGTCTTGTCTGATCACAGTTCTGTGTCATATAAGAAAGTACCCGAATCTCAATTCACGTTCAAATGCCTTTGTTCGATGAAGACGTTTCTGCTGAACCTTATGGGGAACCAATGTTTTAAAGACAGGCTGGTCCAAGAATTTCAATAGGGCCATTTATACGGGAGAAAATAACACGCTTCTTAAATAAGACGCGAACTGAGCATATAAATGATACAAAACAAGCCTTCGCGTCTTATTTTAGACGAGACTTAAATACGACGCGTCGTATCTTAGAACAGGGTTTTCAGCTGTTCTTATTTTGTCCGCGTTTTAAATACGACGTGAACTTCCTCGTATAAATGGCTCGGCACCAATCCTTCGATCGCTTTCTGCCAACTTTTCTTGGATTTCTGCACAGGCAGCCCAGACTCACGATATGGCCTGTGCTTAGTTAAGCACAGGCCATATTGTGAGTCTGGTTTGCCTGTGATTTCTTTGGAGTTCTTTGCTTGCAACACCGAGTTTACGGTTCTCTTCAGCAACATCGTCTTCATAAGAAAAGAAGGCTTCTCGACATTTAAAAACATCTCTTAAAAACTCTCTCCTTCTTAAAATGACAGCACGCTTTTGTTTCTTGCTACAGCGCGCCATCTTAGATTGTTGCTATTGGTAACAGTGTATGTGAACGAGGCTGTTGTTGCTCATTATCAGTGTTCGTCTTGTTTCTTTTCTCGTTCTCTTCTTGTTTTTCTTTGTCTTCTTTCTTTTCTTTCTTTCCCCGCTCCCTACATGCAGCTTCTATTACAGCATCAATGGCCCTTTCCGCCTGTTAAGTACAATTTGTTCTCTAATCACAGCAGTGAAACGAGAACAAATCTTTTTCACACTAAACTCCATAACACAGATGAGCATCTCGTTTAATGACAACTACTAATACCTATAGCCTTCGAGAAAGAAAGAATTGTAGTTGTAAGCTCTTGAATACTGACAGCAAACCATTTAAATTATCTTTGACATAATCATCTTTTGCTTTGTCAGATCGCCATCTGACTCAGCGATTGAACAATCGATCATTAACGCCAGCATTAGCAGCAGCAGTAACGCCTGCTGATCTTAGACTGTGGAGACTGAGTAATTTAGTACAAAAACCAAGCAGAGAAAAGGCATCCAGGGGTCAGTTCAATAAAAGAATTACACTTGTAGTTTTTACAACTGTAGAAACCGTATGTAAAGTCCAGCTTGTAAATACAAGAATTCAAGAAAAAAATTTCTAACACTGGAATTTACACGTGTAGCACGAGTCTAACTACAACCGTAAATTACAATTGTAAATGACGCTGAGTATGCTTGTTTACTACAAGCGCAAATTAGTTTAGTGCAAATTAATTTCCATTTTGAAGAATTACTCGATATCTTTATGTCATGTTGTCGAAATCACAAAAATTACTGTTGGCGCAGCTCGTGAGGGAAAACAAAACGATAGTTTTGGGACCCTTTTCGTCAACTGTGACAAAAAAGGCAAAACAACAGGCATGGGAGAATATTCTGAGCCACATTAATGGCGTTGGAGCCAACGTTGACAGCATTAAAACTCTGCGAGATGTTATTTGGGCAAACATTCGCCGAAGTATCATTAAAAAAGTCAGTGAGTCCAAGAAGACTGGCGCAGGAGGAAGTGGACAACTCTCTGAGCTTGATGAAACTGTACTTGATATCCTTGGACGGGAGAGCGCTAACTTGGAGCCCGTGAAGGTGGAGGACTCGGAAATTGTGTTTGAGAAGGAAGTAGTAGTCTGCACTACGCCCCGAAGCGAAGGTAACGCATTCTTTTAGCCATTTTAGAATAGAACAATAATATTTATAAATTATGCCGTCCTCTATCTCCATCGCCAGAGTGCAAGGTAAAGAGCGCCTATCGGGGCTCCCAAACAAAGATCTTGCTTGCAAGCTAATCATTTCGTACACTCAGAACCTAACTTTTCCTTTACTTGTTGATCTGTCGTCAGCGTAAAAAGAAAGCTTGATTTTCATTATAAACGTATATTTTGTTCATTTACATACCCCAGAAGATATATTCATCGGAACGGAGGAGGCGACATGCACCATGAATGAATAGTTTATTACTTATCAGGCGCAAATTAACATCTGAATATGATCAAATGCGCCTTACAACTAAAACTACTCCTAATAATTACAATAAAATATAATTAAGAATACTTGAAATTAATAACTTTAAAAGTAGTCAATCTAACAATAACAGGCAAAAGCCTTCCTAAATAAATAAGTCTTTATAGTTCGTTTAAAAACCAAAAAGTCATCGATGTCTCTAACACTCGCAGGCAGGCTGTTCCACAATACAGGGGCAGCTGTTTGGAATGATCTGTCTCCCAGAGTTTTCTTTGTTTTCTTTATGGGCAACTGTAATAGTAGTTCTTTAGAAGAACGAAGCTGGTACTTACATTTATCCTTTAATCGAACCAGATTACAGATATAGGACGGCGCCAGTTGATAAATTGCTTTAAACGTCAAAACTAATATTTTGAACTCGATACGGTAAGTAACGGGTAGCCAGTGCAAAGAAAATAAGACGGGTGTAATATGATTAAACCTCGGAGTTGAACATACGAGCCGGGCAGCACTATTTTGGATGCGTTGTAACTTACTTATGTGTATCGCGGGAACTTTATAAAGAAGACTATTACAATAGTCTAAGCGGCCAATAACAATGAAGGAAAGGTTAATGGTATTGCTCCCCCAGTGAACATGCCCTCCAAACCGATCCCCAAACCAAAGAAGAGCAAGCTTCTGGCATCCTCGTCAGGCTTCAAAAGAAGTATAAAGTATAAACTATAAAGCGAGCATGGGAAAAAAGATTTCAGTCATTCCTACGGAAGAAGATATCCTACGGATAAGGAAAAGGAAGCTACTGTTGGAGTGCACCAAGTTACGCCTTGAAGTAAAGAAGCTAAAGAAGGATCTCGAGAGTCCAAACGATGAATAAGTCAATGCATATAAAACGTTTACGTCTTGTGTAAGTTATATCAAGGTGATGGAAGTCAATAAATCGTGTTATTATTTGAGAGTTGTATCGCTTAAAATATCATGCCGTTAATAAACATAAATAGTTTACAAAGGTTGGTGGGTCTCATTGTTTAATTATTGGAGAAGGGCCTGACACTCAGGTTACCTTCCGCTCAAAACCACGCTTAAATTGAGCGAAATTCTTCTCTAGTTTTGAATCTAGCAGACGAGAAGTAAGATTCACCGGTTCCTCACCAGAGAATTAGATCTATTGGCTACCTTGAGAAATGCGGATCTAAAGCAGAAACGGTTTCCCCTGTGGTGGTGTGCGTAATTTACGGCAATGCAAACGAGATTTGCCGTCGAGTGACCTTGAACTGCAAAAAACCCTTTATATACCTGAATGATAAATAGTCATGCGTGCTTCGTAATGAAACTGAAAGCACCTGCTGTAATCCCACACCTTCTAGATACCAGAACACAACAATGCGCGCATTCCATGACGTGAGAAAATACATTTTATTTAATTCTGGTGTTTGTGAGTTATTTTATTATTCGCAGAGGTATTTAAACTATAAAGGAGGTGTACAACTGGAACTGGAACTGGGACTAGCACATCCGGGTATGCAGGAGGGCGGGAAGAAGAGTAAGAAACCATGATGGCGTTCTTAGTGTTGAGTGTGATGACTTGGTGTACACTGTGTTGACTAAAACGCTGCCGGAGGTGTCGATCATTTTGATCACTGATGTTCCTCGCTATGGTTTGTAGAGAAACTACAGATTGTTACGCCAAACTCACGACAACTGTTGAAGGGCCGAAAGTGTCACAAGCCAAACAACTTGTTGAGGCGAAGTTTAGTGTGCGGGAGTGCTTTACTAGTCGATTATGATCGAAGACCACGGAGAATCTATGATTGACGGTGATTTAATGACGATAATCGAACGTAAACTGAAATATAATACAAAGGACAAGCTAATTACTGAATAGTGCGGGGAAATCACAAGTTAAGGACAACATGCATTCCGATCATAGTTGCAATCAAACAATTCCTGATGCACAATGAAGAACTTAGAAATAAACTTCTGGAAAACCATAAACAAAATACATGCTAGGCCTACGAAATACACTGATAGGCTAAAGTAGAATATTATGATACGCTACGATTGCAGAGAGTACTAACGTGAGATAGGAACATGTGCGCGTGGCACACACAAAAACGGAAATGCTACAGAACGAAGCATGGGTTTCATAAGATAAACCTTAACATATGAATACAACTAGAGATGTAACACTTAACCAAGCTCTTTCAGGGAACAACCGAAAAACGGAACGATTACTGGCAACAGATTTGGGCGTTGTGCACGCACGCTATTTAGCGTTTCTAAACTCCGAGAGAAAGACTAACGAAACTTAATATCTATAGATTAGGATGTACAAGGTAATAACAAAACTGTACTTACACATCGGTTCCCGCTTGTACTCTAAACTTTAACTGAGAGAAATGCTTCGGGTGCTTCTAGGAGCTAGGACCTAAGGCTACTGACTAAAAACCGCTAAAACATGCTATACATACATGCACTCACGTGAAATCATCAAGGACGTTATTCATAAAAGTAATATGATTGACAGAATTAATTACAAGGTAAGATAAAGAATAGGAACTTTGTTCCCAAGTTCATTACAGATAGGTCTTCTTTATCCGGTCGATAGGTAACTTCCCAAAGCGGTTTCCTTGAGGAATTGGTCCTGTACCTGCTACTCTCTTCACAATTTTGCCAGAGTGCCTCTCGTCTGTCTAGTCAGCTGGAAATGGGATTTAAACTCGTCCAAAGAATATGCTCACATTATGTTCACAAAACCGTGATTTACTGATTAACGTATGCCTAATAAATGCCGATGCAGCTGCCATTATACAAATTTCTTCCTCGTCAGAATCCAGCAAAAGGTCCTCATCTGCAGCCGTTAAGCCCTCGTCCAACAACAGCGTCAACTCAGCAGCCATCCTGCTGTTCCATCAAGTAACGCACACCGCGCGGTTTTCGAGACGAAATGGAACGACTTTTTCCCAGTATGAAATGAAGGGAAATTTTGACGGAAATTTCCAATTTTTTTTAAAACGGAAAAGGGCTCCTAAGAACATTGTAAGAACGCCGTCAAGTATGGGCAGCTCTGGTAGTCACGTGAATTAAAGCGTGCGCAACCTGGTCTTGTTTGTCCTGTCACGAATTTGTTGTAATTAGGCTCACTTTGTTTCATTCTCCTTTGTCGCAGTGTTCGTTAAATTTCCGTAGTCTTAATTATCTAGTGTTTATAATCGCTCATGTATGTATCATGTCATTAGTCATATTGTAGTTTAGTCTTGTAAGTTCATTGTTCTTCAAGTGTACATTTAGAAATGTATTGTAAATGTGGGGTTGCCTAAGGTTGTCACAGTCGGGGGTAGTAGTGGAGATAAGCGCCCACCACCTATAAAATGCCCCCATGGCGTGCGTCTCAAATAGCCACTGACAACTAAAGTCCAGCTCCCGGCCTGCTCGTGTGGCTTAGTTTCTAAGCCCGGCGGAACTGCTTCTACTGACAGGGAGAAAGGGTGAGGGCGGTTCACTGGCGCCTTAAAACCAGTTGGTTCGGGCAAGTGGGGCTCGTCAGCCTGGGAAGGCGGGTCATCTAGGGAAAAGAAAACTCTGATGTCAAACCTCCGCTGCCTTGCAGTTATATCCAGTCATGGAAAAGGGTTCAGGAGTAAGCCCTGAGGAGGAGTCGGTCCCCCTAAGGCAGTTGGTCGTTGTTTTCAACCTCGCTCTGGCAGCTCCTGCGACGGTGCTGGTGCCAAACTGTAACGGCCCTGCTGTTCCTTTGGGTCCATCAGCGACGTGGAGAGGGGGGACTCGTTGCGTGGGCGACAACCTGTCCTCCATACCGCACTGCCTAAGGTAGCATCCGACCACTCACTCATCAACATACTTACACCCTACAACCTGGAGAGGACACTGCAGCTTTGCCAGCGGGGTAGACACAACACGGGGAGCAGCAGATACCTGTTATAAGCCATCGCTTAATTGGCGTAGAGCGCGTTGCCCGCCTCAAGCTGGGCAGCCCCCAGCCATTAAGGTGCTGTTCCGCCACAGCCTGCTTACCTCATTGGGTGCATGGGGATTAGGAAGCATCCCAACATCAGACATCGCTACCCTTCAGGAAACTCGACTGGGAGGCTCACGTACTCTGAAGGAGAAGGACTACATGTTCTACTGGCAAGGGAAGGGCACCGACGAGCCAAGGGAGCACGGGGTGGGCTTCACAGTGGGTAACAGCCCACTAAATATGGTAGAACCAGGCAGCAGCGGATCACAGCGTCTTCTCACTCTTCGCCTCAACACCACTGAAAGCCCCGTCACCCTTGTACGCCCCAACACTGTCCTCCTCACCAGACGCAAAGGACGAGTTGTGCGAGAACATTGCATCCATCATCAGGAGTATCCCCAGCAAGGAACACCTTGTTCTACTGGGAGATTTCAACGCCAGAGTGGGTGCAGATCGTGATTCGTGGCCCTCCTGTCTTGGACAGTTTAGTGTGGGCAGAATGAACGAGAATGGGAAACGCCTGCTAAACCCTGCACGTACCATGACCCGTGCATCACCTACTCCTACTTCAAGACCAAGCCTCAGCACAAGGTCTCCTGGAGACACCCGCGCTCTAAGCACCGGCACCAACTGGATGTCATCCTGGTCAGACGCACCACCATCAAGAACGTTCTCCACAAACGCTCTTACCACCACGCGGACTGTGACACAGACCACTCCTTGGTGTGCTGCAAAACCAGACTGCAACTAAAGAGGTTCCGCCGCTCCAAGAAACCCCCGCATTGATGTCAGCAAGATGTGTCAACCAGACCTTGTGGAGCAGTTTTCAGAGACCTTTGAGAATGCTATGAAAACCTCGCAGTCAGGATACTCTGCCTTGGAGAATTGGAAAACTTTATGGAACACCGTGCACCGCACAGCCTTGGATACCTTTGGGAAGAAGACCTTCAAGTCTCACGACTGGTTTGAGGCCAAGTCCACTGAGATGACTGCCGTCATTAAGGCCAAGCGCGCCGACCTAACAGAGTATAAGCGGTCACCGAGGGAGATGCAGACTCTCAGGGCGGCCAGGAGCAAGGCTTAGCAGACTGTGAGGCGTTGCGCCAACGAGTACTGGACAGAGTTCAGCGAGGACATCCAGACAGCGGCCATAACAGGCAACAGGAATGTACGACGGCATCAAGAAGGCTCTCGGACTAGTCCAGATCAAGGGAGCTCCCATCAAATCCTCTACTGGAGAAGTGATCATAGACAAGGGCCAGCAGATGGAGAGATGGGTGGAACACTACTCTGACCTGTACTCCAGGCAGAACACCGTGTTCCCCTCAGCCCTTGATGCCATCGAGTGCTTGCCGACCATGGAGAAGGTGGATGTACAGCCGACTGTAGAGGAGCTTAGCAAGGCCATTGACAGCTTGGCTTGCCATTGACAGCTTGGCTTCAGGCAAAGCCCAGGCAGCGACGGGATCCCCCCCCCCCCCTTGACCTGATCAGGCACTGCAGACTACTCTACTGCATCTTCTGCATGAAGTCCTCCGTCAGTGCTGGCAGGAACGGGCTGTGCCACAGGACATAAAGGACGCCAAGTAGTCGGGTGGTTAAGTGCAGAAAATTGACCGGATCTATACAGAGCGGACAAAAGCACCAAATTTGGCACACAGCTGCCTTAGAGTATGCTGAACATGTTTAGGACCGGTGCCCAACTGAATCTTTTTTTCGTTTGCTGGTGCAGCAAATAAATTAAATATAACCAAAATTGACATTGCCTGGTTACCAAGCATATTAGGGAAAATGTGGTTTTGGGCAAAAGGATTATTGAAAGCTCATCAAAACTACTTACACGCAAGAAAAATAAGTCAAGCAGCGTTGATGCAACATTTGATATTTATTTTCAGAAACAAATGAAGTTCCATGATGCTTTGCAAGCCTGATTGGGAGCCATTTTTTCTAATCGCTATGTTTCTTAGGCATACAAAACCGATAAAAATTCTGTTTTTTGACATGATGCTAACAACCTCTAGATTTTTATTCACTCTCTGACTGGTTTAAACTCCAATTCAAAGAAATGAAAACATTAGAGTGCTTGTCGTGCTATAACTGTTTCTGGGTTGCATAGACCTACAAGTGAAGTTAAAGCTCACAAACTGTTCACCTAATGCCGACCTAGTTAAACACCAAAAAGTCAGAACCTTAGACTAAGTGCTGCATTACTGCTTTGTTCCGCGTCACACGTTTCAATTTAGTAATTTGTAAGGCTAACTCCAACAGTAGCGTAAAAAGTTCACATTTCATTGAGGTTCAGACTGACTCAGATGTATTGAACATCACTGCTGGTCGGGGTTACATTTGCATTTGCAGAGCGGTGTGCACTGCAAGCTATACTTGACACATTTGCAACGAGTGCATTCCTGTTTGCATGAACACTTGATCAGCTCTTGACAAGCCTTTGAGACCTCTGGAATGGTTATCCAAACTGGTTTCCACGTGTCCCCAATCTTCTTCCATCCAAATCGATCTGGATAAGGAATATCCTGGTTACTTGCATCACTTGTTGTCCAGATTCCTGCTTGCAGGACCGCCCTCTCAGCGTGCTTCAGAAGAGCATTCTAACACAAAAGAGCATTTTTAAAATTACTCTTTATAGCGCTATAATAAATCCTTATTTAATTACTTTCTTGAATTTACCTGAGTGGGAGGTAGATTTTCGATTGCTCTGCTGTGTTTACAAAACAGATTCATTCTGGCCTCGTTGACAGAATCCAGTGGGCTTGACTTGTCATACATAACGATGACAAGCCGCTCTAGATTTCGAAAATGTTCTGAGTCTCCATCAAGCTGCTGGAATGGATAGGTGGATAGGAACTCTATCGATGGTGTCACAATATGGCTGCAAAGCTCCCATGCTTGCCAGGCCGACCGCTTGCCTTTACCATTGAATGGAGACGTTGTGTCGCAGGCACTAAAAGCGGGGGAAAAACAGGGAGGGAACGTGACTTCTGCTCACCAAGGGCAGCACAAATTTTGTCGATGCTGATGTACTTGAAACTTCTACCCATTCCAAATACAACCCACATATCAACGTTAGCATTGACTGCTTTCAGATCATGAAACTTTCCCACAAGAATCACTACCACGTCCGTATCAACAGTTCTGACAAGAATTGTGCTTGCACCTTCAGTGAGCAAAGTATGACGCAGATGAACAACAATTCGCGTATCTGCTTCCTCGTGATTGCAGTCGGGCATTGAGCTTACTGATCCACAGGTTATCACTGATTGCCCTAGGAGATACATAAACGTATATTTCTAAGACGTTCTAATTATCAATATTTAAACAGATGATACTTGACACCATGTAAAACAGTATACCTGAAGTTATTGCGAGGCTCTTATCTGCTGGGAATTCAAAGCGTCACACCTTTCCGGTAAGAAACTGAAACAGCTCTGTCTTCTCTGTAGAATCTCGAAGAAACTGCATCCAATTCAGGGGCAACCTCACTTGACCTGATACTTTCCTTCTAGTGCCTGTTCCTCTTCTAACGATCTTGGCAGCTTTTGCTAAAACAGCAGCGTCATCAGAGAAGTCGCGCTCTTGTAAAGCTTCTTTGACAATGTTCCTTAACCCATTTCCGAAAATCAGCACGGTTTGTTTTCCATCGTTTTGTTCCTTTGCTTCTTGAAAATGATCCAAAATCTTATTCTTAAGTCTAAATCGATTAACTGATTTGGGATATCCTAAATCGCTGAGACGATTTTCAAATAGCGAATGTAGCTTTGGAAGTGGAGAAAGAAGGGTTCCGTTTTCCACAGAGTTCTCGATGTATTCAGCTAGTTCTACAAACGCCCTTGCTTCATTAAATCTCTCCTCTTCTTCGGCTTCCAAAGTTTCGGCACTTTTCTTTTTTTCTTGGGTGGGATCTGTGTTTGTTTCGTAGGTTGGTCAAACATTTCATGTGATATCTACCTTCAATAGCAATCAGGTCTCCCCTAGACCTTTTTGCCAACAGTTCGAAGTCTTGCAAACCTGTGACAATTCGGCGAAGATTTCTGTCCGCTTCAATTGCGGAGAAGCCATGAAGTAAACCAAGTTTGTTTTCCTCAGCACAAAATAAACACCTATTTTCATCACTTTCTACCACTTTACGACGTTTAATGGATTTAAGATGTGGCTTTTCATGGCCATCAGATGGTGGGCTTTTTCTCTTTTGAGCTTTTTTCAGCTTGAACGAGCTAAATTTTAAGTGGAAGGACTGATGCCATTTGGCGTTATTCTTAATAAGATCATCAGTTGTTGTGGTGTCAGTATTAAACTTCAGTTCCACTGGCAGAGAATTCAGGTCCTTGAAGTGGGTTACATTGGTAAGAAAGTTACTGTAAACTTTGCTGTCGAATGAGTGGGATTTCATGGGACATCTTAAAGCTTCACGAGTAGTGCATTGGCAAATGATACAAAGATCCCCATTTTAGTGACATCTCTTTGTCTTCAAATTATTATCACTGATTCGAATCTGAAAGCAAATTTACCAAAAAATCTTATAATGTATGGAAAAATAGCCTTCAAGGCAGCTGAATATAAGCATCGTTAGCTTACAAAGACAATAAGACACTTAAGATAATTAAATGTTTCAAAAGCTGCATGAAAAATAGGTAATTTTTTTGGTACTTACAGTTTGTGTAGTGACCTATAGAGGCCACCATCTTGGATGACCGAGTGGAGGCTAAGTACCAGTCAAAACGAAAACTTCGGAAACTGGGCCTAAATGAAATGTTCTGTGCCTTATTTTTGCTGATAGTGATAACGGAGAGCCATCAAGTGTTTTTCAAAGCAGCTGTAAAAATTTTCTAGACAATTTAGGCTAAATTTCTCGCAGTCACAGTATTAACCACAGGCCACGTGGTTTTCGTACATATTTGGTACTTCTATAAATACAAACCCAGAAGAGATCAAGCAGGGCACCGGTCAAAGTTTTAACCTGTATGCCCCAGCCTATGTTGTCACAAACTTTGGTGCTTATGTTCGCTCTGTATAGATCTGACCACTAAGCCACCTGACTAAAGATAGTCACCCTGGCAAGGTCTTTGCTTGGGTCATTCTGATCCGCCTGCAGAAGCTGGCACAGCACGTATATCCAGAATCACAGTGTGGCTTCCTAGCTGAGAGTTCAACAATCGACATGGTCTTTTCCCTACGCCAACTTCAGTAGAAGTGCAGAAAACAGCAGATGCCCCCGTATGTCGCCTTCGTAGACCTCTCCAAGGCGTTCGACCTTGTCGGTAGAGAAGGCCTTTTCAAGATTCTCCCAAAGGTTGGTTGCCCTCCAAAGCTGCAGAGCATGATCGAGGCAAGGCTCGTAAAGCAAGGCTGTGTTCTTGCTCCAACACTGTTCGGGATATTCTTCGCCGTTCTCCTGAAGCGTTCTCCTGAAGCTCCGTTCTCCTTTGGCACTGCAACTGAGGGACTGAGGGAATCTACCTGTGCACGAGATCAGACGGCAGGCTCTTCAACCTCGCTCGCCTAGGAGCCAAGACAAAGGTCTGTGAAGCTCTGATTAGGCACATGCTGTTTGCTGATGACACAGCTGTTGCCACACACACCCAGCAGGAACTGCCGTCACTGATGGACCGCTTCTCAAAGGCATGCAAGGACTTCGGGCTGACCATCAGCCTGAAAAAGACGAACGTCCTTCGACAGAGTACACAGACTTCACCAGTTGTCACCACTGACGACTGCGTACTTGATGTCCTCCACGACTCCACCTACCTTGGATCCACCCAGCATCACCGACAACCTCTCCCTAGACAAAGAAATCGACAAGAGGATCGGGAATGCAGCTACAACTCTCGCTCGCCTCACGACCAGAGCGTGGACAAACCCCAAGCTAACGGTGAAGACCAAGATGGCAGTGTACAACTCCTGTGTTACCAGCATACGGCTGTACGGCAGCGAGACGTGGACCACGTATGCCAGGCAAGAGAGGCGACTGAACACCTTCCACCTGAAGTTGGTATCTGGGAAGAGAAACACTGGCCGCCCTCAGCTACGATACAAAGATGTCGTGAAGAGAGACATGAAGCCGTCATCGACATTGACATCGAGTCCTGGGAAAGTCTTACAGATGGCCGCTCAAAGTGGAAAGGGACCCTGAAAAAACACCTGAAATCAAGGGAATGCTGTAGCAGAAAAGCGAGCACGCAAAAAGGAGAGCAGCGATTCCAACAGACCAGCGACTACCCACAGGTGCGACCTTTGCGACAGAGACTGCCACTCCCGCATTGGTGTCTTCAGCTACAAGTGACGCTGCTCGAGCCGAGCGGATAACCAGGACAAGTAGGATGTATTACCCACGGTCGACACTTACCGACGGAGGCCAGAGATTAAACAATAAGTATGTACGTTAAGTGTTAATTGTGAAATTAAGCAATATTCGCGTTTGAATGTAGCAACGTGGTGAACTGGTGGTGAACAGTGGTCAAGAAGAAGTTTTAGAAGAAAGTGGACGGCAGAATAGCTCAGATAATAATTCACTGCTGAGTGTCATTAGCAGAACCAGCCGTTTGTCAAGACAAAAAAACCCTTTTGCCTACGGTGGAGAAACATAGAGCGACGAGGAGTCAATAGACGGATATAGGAGCAATAGTGAAGAGGAAAGAGGAAAAGCGAAGCGCCAGCGTTAATAAAGTAAAGGAAAGGAAAGTTCAGAAGAAAGAAAGAAGGCGCAGGACAGGAGAAGGAGGACTGAAAAAAACTGGTTGGTTTGTGGGTTGGTTTATTGGAAAAACGAAGAACTGAACTGTGAATATTTTTAAATATTTAGCGTAAGAGTCGTAAGTTAATTTAGCGTGCATTGGGTTAAAATTTATTTGTCGTTTAAAGTGTATAGCATTAAGTAAGTTTAAGTAAGATTAGTTATATATTTAAGGACAGGAGCCCATAACCAGAGCGTACAACTCCCATACTGGGGCCATGTCACGGCGTTTTCACAGACCAAGCTATTTATAGATAAGATTTTTCCGCGAAAAGTTCAATTCCAGTTAAAAATAGCTCGAGCTGTGAAAACGCCGTGACACACGTATATTGAAGTTGCAAGATCCGGGTTATGGGCTCCTGTTTAGGATTAGTTTTAAGTTGTACGTTTATTAGCTTAGTCGTAACTTTTATTAAAATGGTTTATTCGTAGTAATGAAAATCATGGGTGTTTTTCTAAAAATTTTTGGGGGTCGTGTGTTTGGGGAAGGGTCTTTGTTAGTTTTTGTTTTGTGTAGTTTCCTGGGCCACCCGCATCACGTCACACGTCCCCAGAGCCGCGATCGTCTTGGTCAGCGGTGAATCGGGCAAGAGTTTACAATAGGGGAGCTGGGAACGAGAATGGGAAATCCGGGAACCACCAGCCTGTGAACGCCTGTGAACGCTCACGTGGAGCTCGCTGCGGAAAAACTGGATGGTACTCTGCCTCAAAAAGTGAGTTATTGCTCATGTATTCTCTGTTAGACTGCATTTATATTGTGAATTGTTTTTCTGACTTTGTTTGTCTTGTTTTGTGCAGTGGCCGTCGTTTATAGTCCGTGTGCAAAGCTTACTTTCTTATATATGTGTTGATGCGTATGCAAAGTTGCGTGGCCTGTAATAATTAATGCCATTCATTAAAGCTTAACTTAATTAAAGGAAAACAGCTGCTTGTATTGGCAAAAACTTAGGCAGCTCATTTAATTTATTTCAAAGGAAAGAAAACGTAAGCTCCAGCTTGCAGCACAAGATTTGACACTCACCCGCTTCACCGTTCATCGGAATTAAGTCCTATCTTCTGAGGAGATGTGGTAAGCTTAGTTTTTCAGGTCCGTTTAAGCTGATATTATTGTTGTTTTTTAATTAATACCTGCTGGGCTGCATCTTTTTAGCTAAAATACAAGTTCATTAGATAGTGACCCCAAACAGCTTAAACAGAATTGAACTGCAAAAACTGTCATATAGATGTAATGGCTACTTACTTGTAGGCAAAGTGTAAAGAATGTACAGTGTTTAAATGAGGATGTGATGTCGAATAACTTCCGTAAAACGTTAGCTTGGAAATATTCATGAATTGCCAAGTAAAGATACAAGGCAAAGGATTATACTGACCAATTTTCATGGACTAAACTTTGCTTTAAGTTGCCTGGTAGCATTTTCAAGTTTTCCATATATGTCTGTCTGTAATTCTTTTGCACAATTTTCTTGGGGTCTGAAAATTCCTGGGAAAAAATTGCAGAGAGATAATTACACAGTATGGAAAAATTGACTCCCCCCGCCCCCCCACAAAAAAAACAAAAAAAAAAAAA
>BLFK01000222.1:220647-226301 GCA_014634185.1 Astreopora myriophthalma | reverse complement strand
AACAACAACAACAACAAAAAACATACACAAGGGAGAACTCCAACAAGTTGACAGGCCAATGAAGAAAGCCAAAGAACTTACAGTATTTGCTGGTGTTTTAGTCAACCCTCTCCCTTGTTGCCCTCAAAATAAAGATTTAGCTATTGTTATTGTTATTGTTATTGTTATTGTGCAAAGAGAGTTTGTGTATTTCCTATAAAAATACCTTCTCTGAAGACTGCATGTAAGAATTGTTCTGGTGAGAAATGTGACAATGCACTTACACTGTAGTACTACTGAAGTCCCATTATTACCACCACTTGCCCTTCAAATAGTTGCTTGTAAGTTTCCTTGCTAAATTTGTGTTGGAGTAAAAAATATGTGACCTCACATGAAAACATTCCTTACGGTATCCGTTTGAATGGCTAAAATGCATGGCAAGTGAACGGATAAGAAATGGGTAGACAAGCTGTTTGAAACAGATCAGTTGAATGGATGCAATTTTTTTTTCAAACGGTAAGGTCAAACGGCTGAACGGATGTCAATTCTTTTCAAATGGTTAAATGGTTAAGTCAAATGGGTCAACGGATGCAAATTTTTTTTGAATGCCTAGGGTCGAATGGCTAAATGGCAGAAGAAACATTTGACTGAACGGCCAAATGGCAAAAGAAATTGTAAACGCTATTCTGTCATCTGCGTCGCTTCACTACATACATCGGAGTTGGACGGCTCTGATTTTCTGTGGAAAAAATATAGCCGTTCAAACCAAGAGATTTTCCAACAAAAAGTGGGTATAGGAATTGGCAACTGAAACTTTTGTCACAAATAAAGCTGCACTTGTGAAGCCGTTTTCTAAAAATATTTTTGAGTGGCGTCATCGCATCTAGCCTCAGTGTAAAACACTAGTCATAGTTCTCAGTAAATCTACTCCCGCCTTTGTACAATCTCTGTTGTTGTATGATTAAGGAATAGTTATTTGTCATTAACCTATGAAAAGGCAGTTTTCCGTTTTACAGTTCTTGATTGTGATTCCTTTGTTGTCTTTTGTATTTTCCCAATTATGGCACTTTGTTTCATGGTTTAGTGAAAATCGCCATACATGTTGTGCTTAGCATGGATAATTGGCTTTTATACTCCTCATAATAAATTCAACAACCAGTGCAATGTAATTGAATGTGTGTGAAGCAAGAAAACAATCTTTAATTATTTGTGTAACTAATAATATAAATGTCCTATCACTAAATCTAATCTTGTGATTTTTGAGTTAATGTTGAATATGCTGAACAGTTGTATAATGTATAATTAATCACTGTGAAATAGTGGTGATGGTTGATTTATGTGGTAAATTGTCTTATTTAAAACTGTGTTATAAGCATGTAATTTTATGACAGCATAAGTTGTCTTACTGAAAATTTTGTCATAAGGATGTACATGTTATAAGAATGTACATTATGAAAGCATTTAGTAATATTGAGTAGAACGGTATTCAAAATGTAATATTGTCCAAAAAACAACATGAACTCGTTAATAATGTAAGGCAATACAAAATATCCTTGCAATAAAACGGAATAGTTGAAGGGCTCAGTGGAAACCAACTGGTCGGAAAAAAGTTGTGTTGGTTCTCTACTCTACTTGATTTGAGTTGATTGTTAATTTCAGTTTACAGTGTCCCCAATTAGTGCTCCAGCGCTAGAACGACTAGACACTTAAATAAAGATCCTTTCCTTTTCCTTTCCTTTTTAACCATGGTTTCTGGCTAAATGAAAAGTGGCCTACAAAAATTCAGCGTCTTTGAAATACTTTCAAAACTGACCAAAAAACAGTAAGGTGTTGTTGCACTGAACCCTTCAGACGGTTTTGATACAGTGAAAGTCAACTGCCTGAACAACAATCCTTCTCCTCCTTCCATGTTCAAGAGGTTGATGAAATTGTTTACTAATTGAAGGGTCTTTTTTATCACAATGTGTAATTACTGCTTCTTGGTCGTTTATGATTTTTAGGCATTGTTGTTTTCAGTGTGCCTGGGAACTTGCAACTGGCTGTCATTATCCTGGGTGTTGTTATCTTGGTGGGTTTTGGAGGTTTCATCTGATGCAGTATGTTTTGTTATACTGGTGATCAGTCTTCCTGTTTGAGAGAGGTGAAAATCAATGTTTTCAAGTAACAACAGCTTTTCTGTCAACGCTTCCTTGTTGTCTTTATACTGATATACATCCTTGTCTAACAAGGAGCTCAAGACTTTAGGGAAAGCTGTGACAGTTGTTATTGGTTGTTGTCTTTTTCAAGTTGAAAGGAAGCATTAACATCTACATAGCAGTTTTTGACGAGCATCGACTTATTGCAAGCATGACACTGGAGGATTTTTTATCCAGGATTTGGAGAAACCTTCTTCTTACAATCCTTATTGTTAAGTTTTCAGATGGTTTTCAGTAGGTGCAAGTTCTTGCTTTTCAGCAGTGGTAATGACTGTTTTGTCTGTGGTTGACAGCTTTTTCCATTAAAGTGCTTTAATCTGCAATTTGTGAGGCTGTAAAACTGGCCTTCCTTTATCTGTTCTACACATGTATGTTTTGCTTCCATAGAGAGATGTCAGTGGTTGCTGTACTGTCAGTGATTCTGGCATCACATACTCTTCTCTCTCCTTTTTTGTATTCTTTTGGAGTAAGGGACTCAGGACCAAGCCAACACAATGATCCTGAGACATTAAATGTCCCTGAGGTATGTTTATCTAAGATAGTGCTTATATCTGTTACAGTGAAAGTAGATACTGGCCGAAATGGAAGTGTGATCAAGTGGGCTGGGAGATCTTTTATGGATACCGTTTGGTTAATAAATATTGTTCCACTTGCTGCAGGTCTCAAGTTTGATAGCTGAAGTGCTTGTCCTGAGTTAAACTTGTCTAGAAGGAGTTGACGTTTTGAGATGTCACTTTTGTGGACTACGACTCTTATAGTCTTACTGTCATTTTTGCCAACTTGGAAGTCAATGTCAAAGTAACTGTTTGAACTATTGGTCAAACTCTTCTTTAAACTCTTCTTTAAATTATGCACCATTTGTACGTAGCCCTTTAGCACTGTTGAAAAACAGAGAAAAAAGGTTAGTTTTTTAATATAAAAAATAACCAAAAAGGTAAGTTTGAGTAAAGACATCAGTTGTTTTAGACACAGAATAAAAGAGGCAGGTCAGAGGGTGTCTAGGTGTCAAACTTACTGAAGGATGTTGAAGCAGTTGGTGAAGATGGTGGGGTTGTTGGTGTCGTGCCAAACTTGAGTTTTTTGAGGGCGAGGATGAGGGTGAAGAATGCATTGTCTGCTCTGAAATATAAATTTATAAAGGAACTTTGAAGTTGTTATACAACTAAGTACTTAAGTGCCATATTTTGGCAAGCAATTAAATACACCTTTTGGAAATTTGATATTTCTTTTCACTTTGTGAATTATCATGGAAATGCCTTGTTTCCACATAATAGTTTGTTTTATGTTCTTTTTACTTTTCCATTGAAACTGCTGAAGTAATGCTAGTAGGTCATAGTGAGTGAGTCTTTTCAGTTTTTGTTTCATCAGTTTTTGGCCTGGTATGAGATATGAGCTGATCACTAATCGAAGGTAATGGACCTACAGTATGTCTCCAACTAATATTATGGTAATTTTGAAGAAAAACTCCCCAAAAAGCCTGTCGGCCAACTGTCGATAAACTGTTGGCCGACAGAAAATTCATCAATAATTAAATACTTTACTTCCTTAAAATAAAATTTGCTAAAGCTAATGACTTCAATGGCCCATTTCTGTTTCCTTGTATTGGAAGCTGGAAAAGTGAGTGTAATGTTGTGCCCTTTATTTTGAATGCAGCTATTCCAAAGAATGCACACACTGTACATTTTTCACTTAGCAAGAGTTCTTACAGCTTCTATTACAAAACTCTTTCCAGAACCACCTAAACCTGTAATTATCATAAAAAGTTGATTGTTGTTGTCACTGGGAAAATGATCTCTGATGATGTTAAAAGCAACTCTTTGCTTATTGTTCATTTTTTCAACATCAGTTATCGGTCCTGGTGTATTATCTTGCTGAGGTATGGTAGCTTTCTGTTCATCAATCCAGTGAGGCATATCACCGATTTCCTCAACTGTATACTGGGATCGGTCTTCAGAGTAGGCATCAGTTTCTGCATCCCTTTTTAATTTGAGGTCTGCAAGAATCATCCATTCTTCTCTTTCACCAGTATTGATTTCATTGAAGTCATCTATGTCAATTATTTCGTTCACATATTCTGAAATTGAATTTATTTGCTGCAGCCAGTTTGGAAGTAATGTTTCTGCTTTTGGTGTTTCCAAGAAAGAATGCCATTGGTCAATATAAACTGAATCACTTCCTTCTTTATTGTTAACTGAATGGTGCCATGGTTTATATCTTAGTAATTGGTATTTACAGTACAAACCGTAAGAAGGTCCTTTTACACATGAGGAATAGTTTGGGTAAGTCTTAAGGACAACAGGAGAAGTTATTTTTTTAACGCCTGTTTTAGCTTGATAGTAACTGGAGGCAAACTCTATGAAATTGCATTCGGAAATCCCTGGAAATTCTTTTTGATAAACCTTTCTTTGTGCATAGGAGTCAAGCAATGAAGTCTCTGTGCACAAACTGCCATCTTTTGACAAGTTCACTTTACAGGAGCCGTCAAGGGATGCTGTTATTACTTCAAACGTTACACTTACAAGTTTGATAGAAAGTATTTGATGCATCACTTCTTGCATGCTCATATCCCTTTACCCATCAGCCCTCCTCATTGATGTCCTCAAAGCTCTCTTTGTACCATTTTGGTTTGAGGGTTCGCAAAGCACTGATTTAAATGCCTCTCTTGCAACAGATGATATTTTCTCAGCCTCAGATGCATATTTTGCTATGTACTCCATGCATGAATGGTAGTCTATGATCACTTGAATATCACAGTTAGCTCGCCAACCTTGCAGCTGAATTCACTGGTGGTTGTTTAGATGTTGATCATTTCGTTTTGTTACAACTTTCACTTTGTAGTGTTCTACGCCCATCTTTGGATTTGAAGGTTTCATATTGCAAGTGCGTTCCCTCAGAACATTCTTTAGGGAAATTAAAAGTTAAATTTTCTTGTGCTTTTTTTAACGCAAACATTGTGTATGCCTCTGCACTGAATTCAACAGGTCTTCGTAATCTGTATCCCACTCATTCTTTTGGATGTCATCAAACTGCCTTTTACAAAGGTGAACTGAAGGTTTCACCCAATCATCAGCATTACATAGATTTTGAGTTGACATGAGAAAATCTGCATAGTGGCAAATAGTTCTTTCTGCTTCAAGTCCTTTTTTAACCTTCTGTTGTTTCTGGAGCAAAATTTCAGGTGACAATTGTATTATATCCTCACTGACTACCACTTAACACATCGCGAAACTAAGTTGTGGGAGAGAGATCAGCAGATTGTTGTGGAAAGAGTTAGTGAGAATAGAACGCGAGATGTGAGTTGTCAACCAACACCAGGGGAGGAGGGTGGGGCGAACCTTGATAAGTTGTCTCGGCGGTCGGCGCTGTGGCACAGTGAGATCGAAACCACGTGGTGTATACTATTTATCAGGGGAGCGTGCAGTGCATTGGTGCGTCCCAAAGGACGGCGGCGTATTTTACTGGTCATTTCACGATGCGCTA
>BLFK01000222.1:205647-213147 GCA_014634185.1 Astreopora myriophthalma | reverse complement strand
CTCAAGGCGTTGAACTTGCTGTGAATGAAATTCCATAGTGCGGGGAAACGTTTTTCAAAGGGTTCAGGTAAAGAAATCAAACGCTTCTGAAGCAAGACCCAAGTGCTGTCGGGCTGCTTTCTCAGCTTGGCTAGACGCACGGTAGAGATGTTTTCACTGAGCAATAGTTCGCAACTTTTGAGGGTGATATACCTTGAGCTGTGTTTGAGTGAATTGATTAGGCAATGTGGGTGGTTCACAAGAGATTGTTCTGTGTCATTTTTGAATTGATAATGAGTGTGGGTCAAAACCTGTTGTTCCGATTCAAACTGATTTTGCCCAGTAATTGATTCTTCAATAAAAAAGGATTGGCGTTTGGTTGTTTAAAATTGTTTGGAAATAAACAATAACAGAAAAGAGAAACTGTGCTGTTTATGTAGTTGGGTGTAACACGCACACCAGTTAGTTCAGAAGAGTCGTCGAATCACCTTAAGAGTGGTGTTTGAAGTAAATCCTTGAGGACCTGTTAGATTCGCTTGGATACGTAACTTGTGAAATTTGTCACTTCGGCGCTGTAACAAAAGAAATCACTACGTAATTGAAGAGACAAGAAGTTCATTCGCGCTGGTTTCATTGCGTTTTTGCACTGAAAAATAAGCTCTGCAGTCAGCCTTTATGCTCGCGTGGTAGTCATCTTGAGTTAAACAAAAATGTATGCAGTGAAACGGCGGGCTGTAAGTGGAGTGCAGGTTGGCTGCTCAACTGCAGATCTGAAGGACCAGAGAATCCAGTGCAGCTATGCTAAAGGTAGTTACAAGAGAGATGATTAAAAGAATTTCAGTAGCTACGATGACCTTCTGCTGTGTTATCTCTGGGATAGAGATTACACCTTGTCTTGGCTGAAAGCAGAGGGGGCTCATTGCATCGAACAGAACCTGTGGTATTTTTGGATCGGATATGAAATGGGTAGCGTGTGGTGATCGATCCGATGGTTACGTCTGGCAATGCAGGAAACAGATTAATGGAAAGCGGCACCGGTGTGAGAGAAGTATCAGAGAAGGAAGCTGGTTCGAGAATGCAAACATGACAATGGAAGAAGTCATGAAATTTACGTACTGGTGGTGCCAAGATCTTGATGAGTGGCAAATAAGGAAACAACTGGGTATCGGACCACATGCGGCTGTGGACTGGGACATGTTCTGTGGTGAGGTATGCGAAGTGACACTCTTCGAGAAGCGGGAGAAAATTGGCGGACCTGGGAAACTAGTGCAGATGGAGGAAAGCAAGATAGGGAAAAGAAAGTACCACAGAGGGCATGTTGTGGAAGGCAAGTGCGTTTTTCGGTGGGATCGAGGAGGATTCACGGAAATCCTTCATCAAAACAGTTGAGAACAGAACTGAAGAAACGCTCTTGAATTTGATGAAGGAGTGGGTTGCTCCCTGCACAATCATTGTTTCAGACGGCTGGAAGGCGTACATGAACCTTGGGAAACATGGCTATGTTATGGTTCAATTTTTTCGTTGGTTGCAATTTTCTTCAAACTAGTTTATAAATTTTAAACTAGTTCGAGAATTTTAGCCTGGTTACATAATTTCAAACTAGTTTTTATTTTATTTTGAATAGTCAGAGTGTGATTTCAGTCCAATAGTGTTTGCCTTGTGAATTTTATGCTTTATATAGAGTAATGTCTTTGTTCTATTTTCTCTATTGACTAACAACTTAATGTACATTTGTAGATTTCATTCAAACAGTGTGTATGTGTTTTGTTTGGATATTAGTCTTAAAGTTTCAAGTTTTCTCTTTCAGCACAAGGGGTTCTTTAGTTAGGGTTAAGGTTTAGGGTTAGGTGTAGAGGGGTAGGGTCAGGTTTGAAATTTTTATTTTCAACCAAGGGATGTTTTTCAGCCACAGTTACAGATTAGGCCTAAGCACTGATGTATTATTTTTAGCTATGTTGATATGGTGAGGGTGGATGTCATACTGTAAACAAAGAGATGAATAGATTAATAAAAGCAACAAGAATCAATTGTGTTGGATAGAATAGATTTATTACAAAACAAAGGAAATAAACCATGTCACTCATAACATTAACTTCACTTATTAAATAATGTAACATTGTTTGACAAAATTTATTTGGATCAAATTGGAAATAAATCAATTGTTTTGAAGATTTGCCTGTTTACAAGCCATAGTAAAAGAGATTTCTTTGCTGTAATCAAATTGAAGATTGGTGGCAGTACACTTCATCAACCTAGTTGGAGAAATAAGGGTATGAATTTTTCCAAATTTAGTTGTTACTCGCGCATAGTTATTTTCAATTTCTGTAATTTTGCCCAAAAGCATATTAGGATGAAATGGGGCAGCTTTGTCAACTTTATCAATTTTTATTGATACTACATCGCCAACTTTAAATTCACTGCATTTCTTTTGAGCTTTCTTGTTACCCTGTTTGACCATCTTCTCGTTGTATTGTGCTTGACTGTCACATATTTTTTGTCGTTTTCTTTGGCATTCCTCATTAAATGTCTGTTCATAATGTTCAACTTGAAGGACTTGGCTGGTGTCAAGATGCTCAGGTTCTTGTGAGCAGTCTTCAGAATGGGCCTCTGTGTCTTTGTCCCTTGACACTTCTCTGTGGGGTTTAATGCCAAACACAGCTTGGTAGGGAGTTGTATTGATTGCCGTGTGAAATGTTATATTTCTTGTATATGATACGTTACTCAGGCATGAACACCACTTTGAATTGTTTCTAGTCGTAGAAACTATTAAGGTATGGAGGTCCTCTTTACAGGACCTGTTTGATCTTTCAATTAGGCCTTGTGTAGTCGGCGTTCTTGGTGCCCCATGTTTCATGGTTATGCCATTGTTTTGGCAGAACGTCTCCATCATTTGATTGCAAAATTCTCTGCCGTTGTCGCATAGAATGCTCTTTGGGTATCCGTAGGAATGGCAGTATTGTTGTAAAGAAGAGAGAACCTTTTCAGCAGATTTAGCTGGGAGAGCATAGAGTGTAACATGCTTAGTATGGTGATCTGTTACATTCATTATCCACGTATGGGTTTCTCCACAATCACACGGGCATTTACGAAGATCCATCAGGTCAATCTCGATTAATGACAGAAAAGTGGGTGCTTGTAGTGGTTTGTCGACAATCTTTACACGGCTTGTTATGGATCTTTGTTCCGCATGAAATCGGCACATTTTGACGAAGATGTTGACGACCTTTTGGTTAACTTCTGCATAATTGTCAAGCACCCACTTGAATGTGATTTGTCTTCCCCTGTGTAATATTCGGGTGTGTGCCTGACGTAAAACTTGAAATAGGTCTCGCTTCGGTACAACTGTTTTGTTGTCTTGTGTGAATAGTTTGTTGTTATTGAAAACCCATTTTTTTCTAGTCACCGTTTGTTGTTCCCATTTCGTTAGTGGGGTGCATGGTTCCGATCGATTGTCATTTGTAAGTCCAAGTTGGTTTTGTGTCTTCTCTCTCAAGAAATTTTTGGCCTTGTCATAGAATTCGTTCTCAAGATAACAGGTTATTTTTGAGTCCTTAGTTGGCTTTTTAGCTGTTCTACTTCACGATAAAATTGTTCTTCGTCTACGCAATTGTCAGAGTTGGCCATGTTTGCCATGGTTTTGGCGGCGAGAGAGACTGGGGTAAATGTTTGGTCGATGGGGCCTTGGACTCTAACAATATTTAACGGAGTGCGGCCTGGGCTCAATTTTGATGCTACGATTTCTACATTAATTAATTGATAAGATAATCGCGTAGAGATCATTCGTGGTCTAATGGATATGGAGTTCGCCTTTGGATCGAGAGGTCCGAGTTCAAGTGCAGGTGAGTGCTTAGTTCTTTCGGTTGAAGTAGAGAGATGGTATGGTGCAGATATCTGACACACAAGGAACGTCAAGTTGGGGGGGGGAATAGAAGAGGGAACAGAGGAAAGGGGGAGGCTACAGGGGAGTGTGAATGGTGGGGGGGGTGCAGAGGTAGCTGAGGGGATGGGAGAGTACAGAAGTTTGTTCAAACATTCTTTTCAGACCCCCCTAAAAAGCCATGCCCCTATTTTTCAACCACACCCCAAAAAATGAATCCCTTTTCAGACAGTTGTTGGAAAAAAACTGGTTTGAAATAATTTGAACTGGATACAAAAATTTGACTTGGTTTGAAAAACATAAACTGGTTTGAAAAAATTACTACCAAGACAAAAATTAAACCACAACAGCTACATTCATAAGACTGTAAACCCTTCCATTGAATTTGTCAACAAGGAGGGATTTCACACGAACAAGACTGAAGGCCACTGGCGGCAAATGAAAGCAAAACTACTGACTCATGGATGTAAAAAGGAACATTATTCCTCCTATTTAGCAGAGTTCAAGTGGAGATGGAGAGGGGAGGATCTATGGAGAGTTTTCTTGGAACATGTGAAGAAGATTTACCAATTTAAGTAAATAGCAAGTGTAGAGACATATTATACGCACTGGTGAACTCGAAGTGGAAACGTGAGTGCTATACTTAGTATTAAAATTTGAATAGAAATTTTTATTAGAGATTTGATAGTTTAGTTGTGTGAACAAAAGTAAACGTCATTTTTATACGAAAAGATTAGGGCATGTGTACCCTGATTTAAAGACAATAATGTACCGTGACTTAAAGACAATAATGTTCGTCCAAAATGTAATGTAGATGATTACGAAAGTGTGTTTGAGCAATGATTTTGAAGTTGAAATTAACAGTTGGTTTTGGTAATAAAGAGGGAGTCTTATCAAGTGAGATTGTGTTTATGTTGTTGCAGTTGTATTTCTGTTTGCAGGAATGATTGAGAGAATGAGATATACAATGTGCAGGTGTTAGCACGAGTTGTATTTCTATTTGCGGGAATTAATGAAGGAACGAGATATACATTGTGCAGGTGTTAGCACAAGTTGTATGTTCCTGACCGGCCTTTGTTGTTTGTGGCGCTCTGTCTGTCTGTCTGTCTGTCTGTCTGTCTGAGAGAGCCTGAGTTCTAGGTTTTCTGCGTAGCCATCTTCACTCTCTACGTGGACTCTATCAGACAGCCTGCATTCTGCGTGTCTGCGTAGCCGCGTTAGCCACACTTTTCAAGATCTCTTTTGTAGTGGAGGGGTATTCAGCAGTTAAGCCCTTGATGGTTAGCGCATAAAACTATTCTTGCAGCTCATTTCATCATGCCTGTAAATTTCACAGTCCTTTGTGACCCACACCAGTGTTTCTTATGGCTAAAACCACTCTCCTGTTCACCTTGAAGGCTTGTTTACTGAGTATTTTAGCAGAAGTATAAATCAGTGATGACAAAACAAAACAAAACAAGAGCATTCTCCTGCACTCCACATCAGAATGAGAAGGGAAGCCAAACCCATTTTAGACTCTTTGTCTTGAAGGGAAAGAGTTCCTCTTTTGCAGGAAGGACTATCTGAAATGCCGAGGCAAGAACACAGATGTCAGCAAATGTAAAACCTTGCAGACTTGTACCATTACAGTCAATGGTTTCATGTGAAGAATCATCCAATACCTTTCCATTTTATGGACTGAAGTCAGTATAGACTTCAACTTTTCATATTCACACTGTCAGTGAGGTGTTCTTCCTCTTGTCTTGAGTCTCACTCTTCTCAATCGACTCCTCTGGAACTGCAGCGGTCGTGGTTGAAGAAGTACCTTTCTTTGTGTATTGATTACCAGTAAATTTTCTCTTTTCCCTTTTCAGACTGTACTTTAGTATGAGGCATGTTTCAATGCAGGGCAGTAAACTTTTGAATTCACTAGTCCCTTTGGACAACAGTGTAAGAGGCATTTTAGTTGTCTGGGCCACAAAACTGCTTGTCCAAGGAAACCGAGAAGAACAATATGGGGTATGACAAATTCTTATTTCAGTGACCATGTCCCAATTTAGTGAAAAGGTAGATGGCTAATAGTAACACCTAGCACACGTACAGTAACTTCTCAAATTGAATAAAAGTACATTCTATTGATACATGAGTATGTGAATTTCTTTATTCTTAGTCTGACTCATCTTTAGGAAGTTGAGGAAGGGGTGGTGGTGGAATTTCTTCTTCTAGTATTGTTTTTCGTGCTCCACTAGTAGTGAGATTTTTTCAGTGACTTGAGTGCCTTCAGAAGATGCTGATACAAAGTACCTTTTACTGTTGAGAAACGAGATGTTGATAGATGGCTTTTGGTCAAAGGATTTGATATCTTTAGTTTAAGAACTGATAGTCATGAGGTCCTGAAGAGTTCCTTGCTGTGTGGTTACATATATACCTACCTACTCTTTATTGCTAACTAGTATGCATATCAGCAGTGAATGCTGACGTGCAATGTGTGGCAAAAGGGATTGGGAGTTGTGCAGGTTCCTTTCCAGCCATTGTAGCATGTTATGCAATGCTTTGAAATCTATGTTGCATTGTAGATATCACGAGGGCTGCTACTGTGCAGCAAGTAACTTTTAATTGCATGGAAAAGAGGTTCCCAGGGCTTCAAATGTTTTTTGATCTAGTTTCCAGGGATCTAATTGCTCAAAAGTGGGTTAACTTGACTATGAACAAAACCCATTAATGTTGGCTAAGTGCTAACCCTGCTTTGAGTAACCAGACTGAGAACTCAGTACAAGCAAAACACAGGTTAATTTTCAACAATATAATTTAGTACTGAACTAATGCTAGGTTTAGGCAGGAAGGCATGATGAACCGACAAATGTACTTAGGATGTGTGTAATTTTTGGCAATGGCTGAATGAAAAGGAATCTGAATTGGTTGTATGCAGTGATTTGAGTAAAAGAAATGCATAATATGGAAGTGAACATAATTAAAGTTTAACACAACTGAATCAACTTTACTTTAAGACTTGTGTTTCAGCATCAACATGTCTACAAACCAATACAATCCTAACAAAGATAACAATGCAACTATCCTCACATGGCTGTTAAAATGAACAACAAGAACATGTAAACTGGAATGTTATGCTAAGTAATGTCTATCTGCAGTGCAGAAGCCTAGACAAACAATTCTTTGTGGTTGGTACAGAAGGCGACAAATGCATCAAACCATCAGAGATTTCTTTAATCTCAGGGTGTCAAGTTCCTATTTTTTCCTACTTTTTAGCCTGCCTCCTATTTTCTCCTATTTTTTCATGAAATTCCTAGTTATTCCTATTTTTCAGGGTTTTACTAAATACACAAAAACATTTTGAAATACTTGAAATAAAATTGCAAATAAAATTGATAAATTCTACTAAAAACTGAAGCCTTCACGAGTGATTTTCTTCTGAAACTCGTGCCCAGACTTTTTCCATGCTTTTGATAGCATGCAAGGGATTCTGGGAGGTTCATTTGCATGCAAACTGTTAATGTGGCCACAATGATGCCTTGACACTGCTAAGACCAGGCGAGACCAAGCAATGCAAAACTTGGAGAAAATAGGACAAAAGAGAAAACTGTTGACTGACAAACGGCACAAACTGTTAGAAAAGGCCATGTCCTCAACAGCAAATGCTGCCAAAA
>BLFK01000222.1:172004-203137 GCA_014634185.1 Astreopora myriophthalma | reverse complement strand
ACAATGTTTAGGATATTGTTTAAAGTCAACTCACATAAGAGCAAGCACGTATCTTTCAAAGAACAATTTGCTGTCTGTAGTAGCAAGAATCCGTATTATTAGCAGAATTTTAGTCGTTCCATTGTATGAACATTCCATTTGCTAACTGTTCGGGAATATCCACACTCAACACTCAATTCCTTAGGAATGTATTTATTCCCAACGAGTCACGTTACAATCAATCTACGCACGCTCCTAACACACGTTCGTTCTTTTCTTGTTCGCTCTAAGTAATGAAATACATCATTTTGCATTTTTGATATAAAGGTTACATATCTGTTATTCTATACCCAAGATAAACACACGTCACTTCTTAAATATCTATTTCACCGGTTATCTTTAGGAATTCTAAGGCACAATACATTTAAAGCAATCAACTGAAACACAAGCTGTCAATGATACATGAAATAAAAAACCTACACAACTAAACCTCGTCGCCGTTCGTGTATTAATTTTCATTATGGGTTTATCTTAAGGTTAGGCACGTTGCATTGCGTTGTGTTATGTAACGCAAGACGTTTTTCTGACACTAACTGTTTGCAAATGAAAAAAATTATTCTACCTGTTTGCTAAACTTATTTCTGTTCTTCGGCTTTACTACACGATAGTGCTGTGATCAGCCTGCCTGCTGGGAGGTGTTTGTGAGGAACCAGCCATAGTTTTGTGTGATAAATCTTGGGGGTTGATGGTTGATGTATTGTCATCTGATGATGCAAAATAACACTTTTGACGCATGTGAAATGTATGTTACTAATAAAGCATTTCCTTATAACACTGCTTTTACCACATTTTATAATTACGAATGTTTGTGTTTCAATCAACTACAGTGAAAGTTCCCGTAAGCAATAACGTCGGGGATTGAAAATAGAACTTGTTAACGTAGCTGATCACTTACAAGAAAGCACTCTTGTAGTTGACCAGAATCACAAACAGAAGACGTTGGTCTCGTAGACATTATTACAAAGGTTTTGAGGTCTATTATGGTGGCAACAAATAACTTGTTCTAAGTTAAATGAGGAAATTTTTCATAGCTTGATTGGGTGTGAAATTATGTTTTGAGATAGCAGCTCCTGCTGGTCGGTAGTTGTTAATCTTAAAAGTGTTGCTAATGGAGCTGGTTACCCCAAAGCCTCTAAAGTTGTTGTTTGTGAGAGCTTTTCATTACAAAGTTGAGGTGACAATTCAAATTGTAATTGAAATTATTGGTCATTATCTGAGTTGGTCACTCATGGTGCTTCCACTGTTCCAGTATGTTATTTTGGTTTACTTACTTTTCCTTTCTGTGGTGGGCATGCATTGTTTCTGAATTAAAGCAGCTGTAGCTTCTGGTGGAAAAGTAAAAATAGTTTACTGTAAATTTACTATAACACAGAAATACACAAAAAGGAGATACAGTCCTAGTATAGTTTATCTTAAAATACTTGTTTGTGTTATTACTTACTGGCCTGTGTTCTTTTACTCATTCTGTAGCAACCCTAGTGAGGTAAAACATAGTACACATAAGAAAACAAAAATCAACCTTAAGCGCATTTTGGTCACATCAAACAATTTTAGAGTAGTTTAAAATTGTTTTCTCAGACAATTGTTTAAGCCTTTGTTCTTCTTTCAGCCCATATTTCAACAATTCTGAACTCTTGATTTTCTGTAGTCTCTCAGTGTCATAGGCTCAATGACTAATGAAGAGATGTTGCATACTCTACTTATGCAAACATAATTCCTAATGTAGACTCTTTTTTGCCAATATCAACCCAAGCTTTACTCAAAGTCATACCTTGACTTTTATGAATTGTCAATGCCCCAGGCAAGTGTTAAAGGTAGCTGTTGCCTTTCATGCACTACGTTGCCACAATGAACTGTGGCTGTTACAGGTGGAATAGGAACACAAGAAGGCTTATCATCTGTAAAAGATGGACCTGAGAACGAGTCAAATTTCACTATAACTGCAACAGGCAGTGATGGAGGCTGTGTATTGGGCTCATAGATAATATTTACAACTGATCCTGTTGAGCCATTGCAAAGACCAACTGATGGCCAGAGGTTCATTGTGAGCATGACTCTTGCACCCTTTGCCAAGAGTAGCTTTGGCTGCAAACCAAGCATCTCTTGGGTACTGATGTTCTTAGCCTCAACACTAGAATGTTTAGCAAATAGTTCTGCTATTGGTTGGTTTAGTTCTAGCAAACGATAGTAATTATATTTTGCTACTTCATCATTACTGTAATATAATCGTGTTACATCTTCAAAACATTTATTATTTTCAACTTGCGATGGTTGTCTTGCTAACAACTGTTTCCAATCATCTTGTGTAGTCTCACCATTCCATAACCTCATCAACAACTGTTTGAACAAAACTTGATGAAGTTCTGACCCAAGCACTCTTTGATTTACTCTCAGAATAACAACTTTATCAAACATTTGATAGGCACAGTAGCCCTGTTCTGCAATTGCGCTTGATGGTTTAGAATGGTATAAAGGCTTATCTCCTACTGGAGGTAATTGAGCAGGATCTCCAAACAAAATAAGACTTTCCACCAAACAGTTCTTCATGCAGACCAGTTGCCTGTCTGCATAGTCTGTCAATCCACCCTAGAGATGGTTGACCAAGCATAGAATATTCATCTATTATTATGTAATCCACCTGTATCACTCTTTCCTGTATTGTAATCAATGCTTGACCTGATAAGTCTTTTTGTGGCATGTAGGTGACAGGCAATCCTAGAAAAGAATGGATGGTTATTCCATTTATAACATAAGCAGCTTTTCCTGTTGTTGCAGTTACTTTGTATTTATCTTTGAGGTGGGTGTATAGTGCATATATCAAATAGCTTTTACCAGTTCCAGCCTCCCCATTGATAATCAAACGTAGTGGTTTCTCTTGCAAAGAGGGAGTTGTAACAATTTTATAAGCTAGTTTCTGTTCATCACTGAATGATTCTGTATTGATTGAAAATGTTTGTTCCCTTGGGAGAAAGGTTTCTCTTTTTGCTGTGATCCAACTTGGCATTTCTCCAATTTGCTGGTCAGTGTATTTAACAGTATCACAATGCCATTCATGGGAACTAACAATTGCAGACAAAGCATTGGCAAGATTGTTAATGTGAAATGATGCAAGTACCGTCCATTCCTCTTGAGGTGTTTCATCTTCTGGAACTGTAATGTTGTCTGTGTTATCTATCTCAGCATTCTGCATTGCATCATGCAACTTTTCGTCCCAATTTGGAACATGCAATACAGCTTCTGGTGAACTCAAATCATCATGCCATGCATTTATGTAAGTCTGATCAGAGGGTTCTTCACTGTTCCAAACATTATTTGGGTTATTTGTCCATGGTTTATATTTTAATAATAGATATTTGCAAAATAAACTGTAAAATTTACCTTTGGGATTTGGAGAATAGTGTGGAAATACTTGAGGTATGTAAAATCTGAAATCAAAACCAAAAATATATACGTGAATTTCCTGTAATGTTTTGTTCTGTTTTCCGGGCCAGGATATGCAAAATCCTGGGCACAAAGTGTGTTTACATGGAGGTGAAGGACCCTGGTTAGCAGGCTAAGCACTCTAGTGAGGTAAAGAATATGGGGAATGAGCATTCACCTTCAGTGTGATTACCTCAAGGTGCTGTGATCAGTGAATGTAAATAAACATGCCTGTTTAAATATCTCAAAATATGTGATCCGGTAAACCTTTCACAAAATTAAGGAGAATTTCAACAATAAAACATGTTCCATTCCTACCCCTCCATATGCTAGAGAATACAGCACTGTCTTTTTCTAGACAACAAAAATTTTGCCTATATGATGATTGTTATCCATAACATTATGGGAAGGATAAGGTTACTTTATTTAAAGTAGCAATATACTTAGTCATATGGCAAGTTTAAAGCATTCAAGATTAAACAAATGGCAAGTTTAAAGCATGCTTTTCTCGATCCATTCGAGATTGAACAAATGTCATGTTCAAACTTCTCACAGCATTGCAGTATGCAGTATGTGCCGTCATAATGATAATGAACCAAGTATTTTTTCTGACACCCGAGAAATGAAAATTCCGTCACGATGGACATATGCATTTGCGGGGTTTAGCATTAATCATTACAAAACTTCGCCAATTATCAAAAGTTTTCACCTCGCTAAAGGTACCAGTTTACCACCAGTTTGTGTTCTGAAAAGGAAAAATATTCATTCGCAGTGGTTAATATTAATCATTAGAAAACTTCGCCAATAATCGAAAGTTCTTACCTCGCTATAGGTACCAGTTCACCACCAGTTTGTGTTCTGAAAAGGAAAGAATTTAGTCAGAAATCCAACAAACCTACATAAGCTGCCATTTTGTAATGTCTTGCTTGTTTACTCGAACATTCAAATCACGAAATAAGATTTTCTTTTGTGAAACATTCACGCAAAACTACCCAATAGCTGTGTCAGACCCTTGTAAAGCACTACAGTATGCTCTCATACCTTATCGGGTAAATTTTAGTCTATAAAACAAATATTTATCAAGCAAAAGGCAGACTTACCATCAAGCCCAGAAAAGCACATGGCAAGAAACATGGTGCACAAGGCATTGTGGTTGAATTTGTGGGTACAGCGCAGTGCATTGTGGTGGAAATGTTTGAGGCTTCATTACCTTGCCGATTAGATCTGCTGACTTTGCTCAGTCGCTTCAGGCTCCTTTGCTGCGTCAGCAATAAATGTTAATATTAATTTACATTAAATATTAATATGCAGTTGAACGTCTCTACAACGGCCACCTTGGGGACAGAAGAAAGTGGCCATTGTGGAGAGGTGGCTGTTGTCGGGAGGTAGGGGTGTCATATGACACCTTTTTTTTTCCAGGGTACAACATGTTTATTCTTTCTGGTGGTATGTTCTTGCTTACCAATTTTCTGGCAATAAGAGCTCGTGTATTTCTTCAGACCAAACTGGAAATTGTGGCTATAAACTCCAATTCTGATGTGTTGTATTGTACCAAAAACTTCACAATCCAAGTTAATCATGTGAACGATATTACTATATTATTGATCAGTCCAACCAGCTGTCGGTAATTTATGGCAACAACAACTGTGAATTAAAACATGTGCCACAAATAATTTTGGACATTCCACACGGATCAAGTTTCATGACCTTTAACTCTAAAAGGGATAAATTTTCATGAGTCATTGATTCACCTGGCCGTGATTGATAGGTTATTTGTGCAGGTGGGATGTTCTTTACTGACCATTGCCATTGTGGAGAGGTGGCCGTTGTCGTTGTGGAGAGGTGGCTGTTGTAGAGGTTAAAACAAGAGTGAATGTGTGGACAGTCTGCCAGGGCAAAAAAGAGTGAGCACTGTGGAGAGGTGGCTGTTAGTGGAGGTTCGACTGTATATGAAAAGGAGGTACCATGGTCAGCCCAATCAAGGGCACCTCCCAGTAAAAAATGAAAAAGGAACAAAAGAACTGTAGATATTACACAGTGAATACTAAAACATTTACGCATTTAAATATGTGAAAATATCTCATTCGAAATCTTAACTTGAAATTCTAAAATTTCATGCCCAGGTAAATTAAACTATTTAAGTAAATGTTTCCACAATTTATTTTTGAAGGATTTTATATTCTCTGCCTCCACTGTCTCTTTTGGTAAATCGTTCTACTGGTGAACAATTTTAACAAAGAAAGAATATAGGAATATATTGATCCTAATAAAGCATGTGGGCCTGACAATATCCCAGGATCCCTCGTGAGAAATACAGCAGCTGAGATAGCGCCTTCCCTGTGTAAAGTATTCAACTTATCTCTGTCACATGGGGTGGCACCTGCGCTGTGGAAACGTGCAAATGTCTCTTCCGTTTTCAAAAGGGACGACCCGACTCTGGCAGAGAATTATTGACCGATTTCCCTCCTTTGCATAGTCTCAAAAGTGTTAGAAAGGTGTGTTTTTAACCACTGCTATCCGCACTTTGCACCTCTACTGTACAATCTGCAAAATGGATTTTTACGAGGGAAATCAACAGTTATGCAATTATTAGAGGTATATCATGACATCCTGGACATGGTTGCTGGAGGTCAAGAGGTAGATGTCATACATCTCGATCTTTCTAAGGCATTTGACAAGGTGCCCCATGACCTCTTATTGTCTAAACTCCACTGCCATGGTATTTCAGGCACCGCCCTCCGATGGTTTGCGAGCTATCTGTCAGATAGACAACAGCGGATCGTTCTTGAGGGCACCTTCTCGGATTGGCTACCTGTAACTTCTGGGGTACCACAAGGCTCCATATTGGGGCCTCTGTTGTTCTTGGTTTTTGCAAAAGAAATGCCGTCTTACGTACAGCATGGATCAAGCCTCACCCTTTTTGCGGACGACAGCAAACTTTACCGGCCTATAGATTCTGTAAGTTCTCCTGCCTTGTTGCAGTCTGACTTAGATGGTTTACATTCATGGAGCAGCGATCATAGGATGGCATTTAACACTACCAAATGTAAGGTTTTGCGTATGTCGAAGCGAAGATCTCGTAGAAAGCCCCTCAACACATATCATCTTGGCGAGGAAGTATTATCTCACTCTCCTGAAACCTCGGATTTGGGCGTATCTGTCTCTGATAACTGCACATAGAATAGTCATATCGAGCAGATGTGTGCGAAGGCGAATAGGGTACTTGGTCTAGTGAAGAGGCTGTGTGGCTGGGACAATCGTGACGTCCAGACGAGAAAACTGTTATATACGGCGCTTGTCAGGCCGTTACTAGAATATTCATCAAGTGTGTGGTCGCCCTACTTAGTAAAACATCGTAGACTGATAGAGAATATTCAGAGGTGTGCCACTAAATTCATATTGAACTATCCTCCAAGAGAAGTCAGCTATATTAATAGACTAGACCAGCTTAACCTACTACCTCTTGATTTTCGTAGACAAATCCATGATTTAGTTCTCCTGTTTAAGTATAAAACTGGATCTGTTACTAGTAATTTTGGTCGTTTCATCCAAACTGCCACTCGGCACTATAGAACCCGTAATTTTCATCAAGCCAACTTTGACCTACTTTCTAGGCACAATCAGCAATACTATTGCAACAGCTATTTTCCTAGGACTGTTAAGTTGTGGAAAAGCTTACCTAATATACTTAAGTCTAGCCAGGATCTTTTGTGGTGTAGAACCCATCTTAACGATCATTTCAGAGGTCTACTACAAACTTATAGTCCGCCATGATTTGCCAATTATATTATTTTGTATACTTTTTTTTCCCCTTCTTAATCTATTGTGTGAGTTTAATTTATTCTACTATGTAAGTCTAATTTCTATCTTTTTGAACCTAGGGGATACGTTTCAATTGGGGCTCTGCCCTGTTCGTCTACCCGGTCACGTCATAGTATTGTTATATTCATGTACATTTGTTCTTGTGACGAACCTCAATAAACTAAACTAAACTTAACTAGGAATTGATTTTTGCTGACTTGATTCTTGATTTATGGCAATGGTTTGAGCGTAGTGGACAAAAGTCCCTAGCATATGAAAATAATGAAGGGTCAAGACCATTTAAACCATGAAATGTTTCATTTAGCATTCAGTCAATGATAAGTAATGTTGTATTTTCTCTAGGGGAGGTCATCCCAGAAGATGTAATCTCTTTTTATAACACAAGCCTTCTTTCTGGCAAAGACCATACTTCAATATCTTTGAACCTTCTCCAATGTAGAAATGTCCTTCTTTAGAATGGGGGTTCCATACTGGTGCACAATATTCAAAGCTAGGTGAACCATACACTTGTAAAACTTGGAAAATATCTTTGGATTTTTGGTACCAACCATCCTCTTTAAAAAGCCAAGAACTGAATTAGCTTTATTTGCACTTTTTTCCACTGGCAATGACCATGAGAGGTGGGATGTAAGATGTATTCCTGAATCCTTTCCACTGTGCACAATTCTTAAGGGCTGATTTAGCGTACTATAGTGTGGAGTTGAAGAATCTGTATTATTGGTTACCCGCATAACCTTGCACTTATCACCATTTAACTTAAATTGCCAGTCTTTGCACAGTCCACTGATTTGTGAAAGTCATGCTGGAGGCATGCCTTATCCTCTTCAATACATTAGAGCAGGCGATAGATTTTCATGTCATCTGTGAACAACTTTTTAGAAGATGTTGGCATATTGCCGATGTCTGGTCCAAGCCCTGTACCCTGTAGTACGCCTGATCTTACTTGCACCTGATCAAACTTGTGGCCATGATAAACAAGTCCCTCTGATGATGAGACTTTGAAAGCAGTTCATAAGAAATGATCTTAACCAGTGGTAGAACATGACCAGAGATGCCATAAGCCTGTAGTTTTAACATTAGTCATTCATGGCGCACAGAATTAAACACTTCCAAGATGTCAAGAAAGACAACATCAGTTGCAAAGCCTTGCTTTTGAGGTGGTGACCATTGGTTATTGGTTGCCTTGAGATTGTTCTTTCTATTGTTCATTGTCAAGAATGACGTTTCACAAGAGGCTGTGCATGGAGAAAGCACTGTCATCATATCGACAAGAGCCAGTACATTCTTGATAGTATCTGGCTTGCTGATAAGAAGTGAGGCATAGAGGTGAAGTGGTTTTACAGCTCTCTGGGAAGATACCAAGAGTTTTAACTGGAGCCACTCTCCCAATATACATTACTCCTCATCAGAAAGAATTGAAGTAAAGTTCTGGATGAATGCCTTTCACATCATCATCTCCATAATGAATGAGGTCTTCTCTAGCCATTGGCCAAAACTTGTGGTCAAAAACTTTAAAACAGCTCACCGGTTTCCTTTTGAGTGACTCAAACCTTTCCTCAGTATAACAGAATATGTCATTTAGGAGCTTCTGGAAGGATGGCATAGGGTTGGTGCCTATATGTGTCAAAGATAACTCTTGTTTATTATTGTTGACACACACCAGCTTGCCATTCTGCACATTGCATCTGTTACAGATTCTCTTGTAGTGTACACTATCTTTGAGTAGTTTCTTTAAACCTGTAATGGATTTTTCAATGCCACTAACAACCTCATTGATGTTGATATCATTGTCATGCGGGAATTGTAAGGGTAAATTGACGGCAAGGAAGGGCCCGAGTGAACAGTAAACACACAGAGGTGGAAGCACAGTAAATCACATATATTCAAGATGGCGGTTCAAGCTTACATCATTTCCACGTGACTTGCGCGTGAGCATAAAATCATAACAACAACAGCATGACGCAAGTACCGTGGTTACACTTATGAAATATAAGAGGCAAAACAAAACCTAGAAAAGTTCAAAGTTCATAAGGACTATTCGACAATCATCCTTCTGGAACTGAACTGACAGCCTTGACAGGATTGATGTAGCATCAGTCATGAAATGCAAATACTCAACAAACTGCACTGACTTCAGGACATTTAGCTAGTGCCCTTGCTTTAGCTGCATGCTCTCTGTTAGAAGTTGAAGCATTTTCTTGGTGTGTAACAGTAACACTAGAATGTGCCTTTGCTTCATCTAAAAGTTCTAAGTCTGAGTCGAACTCTCCGCTTCTTGGGAGAGTGATAATATTTGAAGACTCCCTTAACTATTTCCTCAAATTTATTTAAGTATGGCAGTTTTTGGACTGCATCTAAAATGGCAAGACATCCCCTTCCAGCACTTAGCTTAACTGCAACAAAATCTCCAACTGAAATGTCAGGTGAGAGGCTAGATGTGGTGGTACATGTATTCGTTCCTGTGGCATCAGGGATCATTTCTGTGTTTACAGATAACTTCTTTTTCTCCCATGCACTTACATACTCCACATTCTGACATAACAAGCCCTCTTTGCAACCCATACAGTAACAGCTGAGGTGCTTTGCTTCAATGACGAGCTCCTGCCCACAGCTTCTTACAGAATGGAACTTTCTTGTTCCTTGTACAGTTTTCACTTCAGGTCTTTCTCTGTCGACATCACCACAGTTAATGAAAATGAATTCTCTTTTAGTCACATGCTTTCCATTTGTTTCTGAAATGACCTTTTTGTCTATCTGCAACTTTTTTTCACAGTATTTCATGACATCCTGTGCTGTGCCTAGGATCTCCTTCCCACTAATAACTGCATGGTAACAGCTTCCCTTCACCACTGCCCCTAACCCATCACAAACAGACTTGCCATGGCTTGTTTCAAAAAAGTTACGTGTAACATCAGGCTCCTTTTCTTTTGAGATGTCAAAGAAGGAAATTTTCCCCTTATATTGACTTGCACAGCCATCTGTGAACTCGTGCACAGTCCGAAGATTCTTCCCCTTCTCTCTTTCAATAATAGTGATTGCTTCCTTCTCAAACATCTTTACTCCTAATGCCCCTTTCTGATGGTCATCTGTTATTCCTATAATTGCATGTTTCACTAGAAGTTCCTCATTTTCCGTTCTTTCTTTGTAATATGCCATCATCGGGTGAATGGTAACCTGGTTCTGATCAAAGAAGGCGGATTGCACTTCTCCCTGAAACCTGCACTGGTAATTTTCGGCATAATCCATGCAGATACAAGCCTCATCTTCTTGCAGTCCCTGGATGCAAAGTTTCATCTGTTGATGCTGCCAGTCTGCTCTGAACAAATGGCCTGGGAGCTCTTCTAGGTCACTAGCATATGCTTCCATGAACTCCTCCAGTGTGGATGTTTTTGTAACACAAGACATGACCTTTTTGGGGGTGTCATCTTTCATAATCGTGATGTGTTCCCAGCTATTCCAGGTAATTTGCTTGCCTTTGTTTGGGGAAACAATTCCATCATAATGTGTTATGATTAAATGTGCATTGCATTGACTGCAGGTTCTGTTAAGACAAGCTGCCCTTGGATGCTCAGTGTCGTAGGCACACAAAGTAGCCTTAATAACATCCCGTTTGGTTGTAATGACAGATTTAGCCAAGTCACTTGAACATTCAGTAGACGTGAATTTCTTCAGGGCTTCAGCCTTTAATGCTGCATTGCAACATTTTTGGCAAAGGCAGGTGCGGCGGTTTGTTTCAGCTACCTTTTTCACTTGTTTTGGACGAAGTTTATAGAAAGATGTCAAACCCAATTTGTCATCAGGATAGGCTCGCTTGTATTCCTCATAAGCATCTTGAATTGCCATTGACATATAATGTCTCTGCACAATCAGGACTTTGTCTTTATCTTTAACCTTTATTGCTTCACGCTTGTCTGGAACCTCTCTGCTAATGTTAGGACTCAGGTAAAACTCTTTTACTCGTTCCTTTACTTCTTCTGGGATGCTATCTTTTCTCTTCTGACGTGCACTGGGCTCCCAACCTTCAGAATTTCCTGCATTTGCAGACTTCCTTTTTCTCACTCCAAGTTCTTTTCGTAGGAGGGACTTAGATCCATACTGACCAGATTTATTGATCACATCCTTAAGGATTTTGCTGGCTGCTCTCCTGGTAGATGATGCACCACCACTGTACTTCACAGTATTGAGCTGCTCCCCTAGTGACTTAAGTAAACTTCTGCCCATTTTCTGCTGCCTGCTTGTTGAACTGAGAATTGGATGGGACTCCAGGAGCTTCTGCAACACTCTTGATCGTCTTCTAGGTGTCTGGGGTAGAGACTGCTTAGTTTTTTTTACAGCACGTTTTCCTTGGGACTTCTGAAGCCTGACTCTCATCCGCCAGTTCTGCACGCGTTTTACCTCCTTTTTTCTTTTCTCTTCTTGTTGTTTCTGATTTTTCTGTTTCCTCAGCCGATCTTTCTTCCTTACTTCCCGCTTTTTTGCAGATAACTGCTTGCCAGACTCTGGTAATTGAGAACTGACTTCTATTGATTTTATCTTCAATCTGTAATTTCTCATCTGAAGGTTTTTTTTTTCTTGTTCTGCTTTCTTCAAGTGTGGGTGACTGTCAAGGTGCTTCTTTCTAGCTAGTCTACTTAGCCGCTTTCTTTCTCTGTCCTTTCCTCTAGCCTCCATGAGTCGGGCTTCATCTTTTTTAATATTTGCCCTTTGTCTTCGCTTTTTGGCAGTGTTTGGCTTCACTTTCTCAAGATCATCAACTCTTTTTCTTTTCCTGGTAGCTCTTTCCATCATAAATTAAGTTATTTACATACCGGTAGAGAAGGAATAATTTGAGAAGGCTGTTTCCAAGATGGCTGCCATAAAAACCTCATTTTCATGCAATGGGTAAGACAGCTGACCTTAAGCAATGGGTAAGACAGCTGATCTAAGAATATGTAAGAGCTAAGCCAAGCTATGCCTGTGAGTATTGTACTCATTGCATGTGTATAATTGAAATGATAGAAACAAATCATGTCTCTGCACTTCTGTTTTAAATTTTTTGTTTTGGTGGGCTTGGCAAATTGTTTTTCACCTCAGGAGAAAACATAAAGTAAATTAAGCTTTTTACACCCAAAATCAAAGTAGATTAAATACATGTACCATGAATTACAGCTGCAAAAATGATATTATTAGGCATGCTGGACAGAGAGTATGGAGGTGCTCTATACAGAGATTTCTTACAATTGCATTATAATATATTTTAAAACAAAACAGTTGTCTGAAGCCTGGCACTAAGAGACTGTAAGTCAGGATCCTTGAATGCCCAGGTTTCTCTCCATAGGCCTTTCTGAAAAACGTCTACAAGGAATGCAAAAATAAAATATAAATCAGAAGTAGCAAAAGATCTTTATTGAGTAAGAACAATTCCGCAAAGAGAAAATAAGCAGCTTCTAAGAAGATATCCCAAAAAACTAACAACATGCTAACAAAACAATGACAAAACAAACTGAAGCAAGGAGTAACAAAGGACTCCAACTAATTGGTGCAGAAGACCCTAACGTGAGTGACATTTTAATGGCAAAAGCCACTGTCATCAGTGCAAAAGCCTGAAAGAGAAATCCTCTCTGGCAACTTGAAACTATTGCACAGAGCAATGCCTCTCACAAAAAGTTGCTTAAATTTCGGAAGTACAACCCAATCACGAACAAACGTGTTCCAATGTCCACCATCATCACACAGCTATGGCCAAAAATACGAAGACTTCCACAAAGGAACAACAAGTGTCCCCTCCGCTTTACACACTCTCAAATGGGCAATAACCCTTGCAATCTGCGAAACTGGAGGGAGAATCCAGTTGTTCTCAAAATGTCAGTTTTGCAAGAAAGCATCAACAGCCTCAGTTCCCAGTTGAAAAAACCTGGAATTAAAACGGGAAAGCTACGCATTATAACTGCATGCGAATCTGTCAATAGTGTGCGGTCCCCATCGAAAATCTAACATATGGAAAACATCATTCAAAGTATAATCATCAAAGTCAATAATCCTACTTAAATGGTCAGCCTCAGAATTGGAACCTCTAGGAATCCACTTCAACTCAAATGAAATTCCAAAACTAACACAAACCTGAAAAATGCGAAGAGCTCAATCCTGAAGTTCAGGAATCTTGCTACCAGAATGAACGATACTAACAACGTTTGCGTTATCAGTGAACCATGCAATCTGCATACCGTGGAAACTCGAAGCAAAGCTAATCAAAGCTAATTCTACAGTCTTAAGCTCCCGCCAAGTTGAACTTTTCGTCCTTTCAGCAGGTGACCAATTTTGGTGAAAAACTTTGCCTTGATTTTGAATGAAGGATACACAGGCATGGTCTGACGAGTAGACAAATTTAGCCGGTATGCACGGAAGCAACCAAGGAGAGCGACAAATGACGGAATCCACGTTTTGATTCCAAAACACTAACTCTGCATAAGCTTCATTAGACAATTCAACGGTAGAATTCCAAGACACTTTTGTATTTACAACAGCATACAACAACCTTGTCATGATGCTAGTTACATCACCTACACAAGGTGTTAATGATATAATCTGACCTACAACCGCGGCCAGAGTTCTCATGTTGACAGTGGTACAACCTCCCTTGAGAACGGAATCAATACTCCTCTTTAACTTCGTTATTCTATGATTGGTGACAGCAATAAAACCTTGATTAGTGTCTAATACAGTACCCAGCCAGATGATATTCTGAACTGGTTCCCAAAGGGACTTGTCTTCATTAATAATGAAGCCAAATTTAAGCAAATCTGCCTTAACAGTCAAACTATTGATCTTAGCTTGAATACTGTTCGTGCCACCTCCTAGACCATCATCAAGAAAAATTACCATAGGAATGCCTTTACATCTCCACAAGGTTACTACAGGCTTTAACAACTTAGTAAACAAATATGGAGCGGACGACAAACCAAAAGGCAAAACTGCAAATTGAAAATACTTCAAGACCCCATCGCCAAAATCCCAGGCAAAGGCCAAATATTTTCTGTGGTCAGGAAAAACTTCCACGTGGTGATACCTGGATTTAAGGTCGAACTTAAATAAATAATATCCTTTAGACATAACTTTAAGAGCTACTGACAAATCTTCACACTTAAACTTTTGCTTGAAAATGTACAAGTTGACATGTCTCAGATCTAGAATTAATCTCTTCTTGCCTGAAGACTGAATAGAAACTGAAAGTGGATTAACTATAGCAGGTGGATGATCAAAAACCTCCAAACATTTGTTACTAAAAAGATTACAAATTGCCTCAGAAACAAAATCTCTCTCCTTTAGTGCTGAACCATTGTTAGGGCTAATCTTGGGAGGCAGAAAACTGATGAAAGGACTTTTGTACCCGTTGCGAATGATGCTTAAAACGAAGCCTGGGGTGTCAATATTCACCCATTCCTGATAGCTCTTAGCTAAACTACCGTGGACTGAACAAACTTTAGCCTGACCTGAAACAAATTCACAATGAGTCAAAGACTTTAAAGTTGCAACAGACGAAGAATGATCTGAATCGGGAACATCATTCTCAAAAGCGTTACTTGAAGAATCTGCAACAACATTAGAAACAACTACACCTTGATCTTGCCCTTCATTGCAGCCGGCTAGTCATTGCCCTGCACGTGGCTTGGAAGTTAGCAACAGACACTGCGCCCTCCAATGACCTGGCTTGTTGCATGTGAAGCAGGAACCTGGCTTGATTTGACTCCTCAAATGCCCGTCTAACGTTGGAATAGGTCTCATAGCTGAACTGGTATCTGCAACGGAACTGCTCGGGATTGGTAGACTTTTAGGAAAGTCCAGTCTGACAGGAGCAAATATTAATTTGGATTTTAGAGCATTCTGCTTGGCTTGCGATCTCGCTCTCGCTTCTGCCCTGATAATTTTCTTTTCATCGTCAGAGTCATCAGCGAGGTCATTCTTTTTATACTCCTGAATGATCATCCATCCAAATTCTGATTTGTTGGCTAACAGAATATGCTTTTGCCTCTCGGCAAGCAAACTCGCACCTTTATCGAGTGATTCTTTGACCTTGTCAAGCTGCTGAGACGAGCACGATGACTTCGCGTTGGTTAACACATCACTCAACTTCGAATTAAATCTGTACTGGCCCTTGTTTGCCTTCTTTTGGAAACGCTGCGGCTCCTCAAACTTCAGCTTCTTTATTTCCCTGAGATGAGAGTCAGCAGATTCGGAATTGGCTCTCTTGATATCGGATAAAGACTCATTTAGAATGCACTCCATCGAATCTACAAGATTGTCATTGTTCTTGGCAATCGCCGTATCCATGATGTTCAGCACTTCAGACCGCTCCATGGCAGGAGAACAGAATAACTAAAAAATTATAGTGAGTGGTGTTGGCACCTTAATTTAAAAAATCTCATCAAGTTTAAAAAACTGACTCCATGCAAGAGAGTTAAATTTTCAGATAGGTTTTGGGCCATCTTGAATGTTCTTGCTGACTTAGATTGAAAAACATTTCTGTTACGGACATTACGTAATGTCCGTAACCATTACGTAATGTCCGTAACAAAAACAGACCTTTTTTCTTTTTTCTCCGCAATTAAAATCCAGACCTTTTTATGAGCTTAAATCCTTTTTTAGTTTGAAGGGGCCCAAACTATGGTATTGAGAATTTGCAACAGCATTGTGAATCACTGGAGAAGCGGCAACATGTTACGGACATTACATTACGGACATTACGCTATGAATATAATGATAACCTGCCTGAAATCAAACAACAGTAGAGTAGCTTTGCATTCAGGATGAAGTTGCAGCTGTGTGATGGGACACAATGAAATGGAGGCAACTCATTTCCAACATTATTTCTCACAAAGGGGGATTGGAGGAACAAATAAATCTGTATAATAATTTATTGTAATATCATTATTAAACTGTAAGTAGTCAAATATTTATTTTAATTCCTTTAGCAAAAAAGTTAAGTATGAGGAACTTGCCTGCGGGTACAATCTCATAGAAAAGAAAATATAGAGGATAGAGAATAGAATAGAGTTTCCTCTAAATGCTTACAAGAACAACATGGTAGAGCAATAGTAACAAAGCTAGCTTAGTTGTTTTAACAGTAACACTGTGTACTCTACATGTATCTAATGTGATTTAAATTTCCGATCAATCACCACTTTGAACTTAAAAATCTCCCAACAATTTTCAACAAGTACACATTGTTTGCAAAAACTAATTTCAGTTCACACAGCTGGTACTTCTAACTTTTCAACCTTGGGAAATGCGTTATGAAATTTGACTGCTCTTAATTACTGTTTGTTTCCTTAAAAACATGTGGCTGTTTCCTTAGATGCTTAAACAATTTGGTGATTTCAGCAAGCCTTGGAATATGGAACGGCCCAGTGCTACGCAACTGTATTGGGCCATAGAACACTCTTCTCTTTAAGACAGTATCCAAATCATTTATCATAGGCCAGTGAAATGTTTGGACTCCAGCTTGGTGTCGAAATTTTACTTCAACCTTGTCATCAGTTACACTCACAGCTCTTCCAAAGGAGAACTTCTTCTCATACTCGACAGCATAATACCTTTCACATACAATGTCCTCTGGTGGACTGAGAAGAATAGCTTGCATATGCAGCTCTATGATCATGCCTTTTCTGAATTGAGGAATGCTGTGACCATACTCTGGCTCTTAGAGAAAAGGCACCTTGCAAATAGGCAAGTGGATACTCCACAGTCAGAGAGGTTGGCCTGTTGTGGAACATCTTGTTTCCTATTTGAGAAGACACTCCACTCACTCAGATCAACACTCTCATCCAGCTCAACCAAGAATGAACCCATCTTACGAAGTGCATCACGGATAGTAGGGTTAACAAAATCTCCTGCTTTGCTGTCAAGAGCTACCACTTGCTTCTTCTTTGGCATCACTGCCAAGGCAAACCAGTGTTCACTCTGAAATGAATTGCATGGGACATAGACAATATCTTGGTGCCACAATGAATCTCCTTCCTCCCAAATTTCTCTTGCTGGCACAATGCCAACGGCTCTTTTAAACCTCTCCCAGGTAATGGTCTTGATTTTGAAATCATCCTTGGAGTATGTATTTCTCATAATTTCAAGGTAGTGATCAATGACAAAGTTAGAAAGCCAGCTATCTGTTTCGACTGAACTTGCACCCAACAGGGCCTTGAGGTCAGTGTCAGTTATAATGCTCTGACCATGAAACGAAAGAACACCTTTTGCCATAGCATTTGCCCTGTATTGCAAGTGGTAGGGCCAACAGAAGGGCTTTGAAACATGAAAAAGAAGTTGGACATCTTGTGGTAGACAATGCTGTACTTTTATTATTCCTGCTCTTGAGGTATGGATCCCTTGATCTCTCTTTACATTGTTTCCATCTGCACTCTCTTGATCACTGGTACTGTCATCTCCACTATCATTGTCCTCTTCATCAGTGTCATCATCATCATGATAGTCTTCACTTGTAGTTATCTCCTCATCACCACTGTTGAAGTTGTAATTCTCATCCCTGTCATTAAGCTCACTCAGACCACTGGTTGTTGCATTATCACTCTCCTCTGAGTCAGAATCACTTCTCTTGTGTGGATCTCCAAGGTCAACATAACCTGGCTGAGATGAATAGATGCGGAATCTGGCCTGTCCATTCTCTTGTGGTTCAATGCAGTGATATTTTGATATGCCAGGGATGGCTGCTGCTTCTTGAAAGCAAGTGCTAAGGTCTAGCAAATCAGCAGACCTGTCTAGCTCCTCAGAACTGATGAAACTGACTTTAACTGTTTTACGCAATTCAGATGCAACCTTAGCAAAAGATACAGCATCAGCAACAACTGGCACCCTCCTAGAGGACACTGCGCTCCACACAACCCTCTTTACTGTCCCTCCAATACCATCAACAACCCCCTTCCCATGTGACGTGGCAAAAAAGTGCCAGGTGAGATTCATGTCCACTGATCTAAGCTTTTGGTAAAAATTCACCATATATCTGTTCTTAAACTGAGAGCTGGGCACATCTGAGAACACATGAACATGCTTAAGCTTGGGACCCTGGTCTGAAACAAGCATTTGAAGTACCCTGTCCATGAAGCCAGCAACAGCTTTCTTGTCATGTTTTTTGTCATCAGTTATGAACACTTGGGAGCTACAGGTCTTCTGGCTTTGATCATCATTGATAGTCCAAATGGCAACAGGGAAAATGGTTACTTGTTCCTGGTTCCAGTGCGCTGTCTGAACTTCATCCTGCTGCTGGCATGTGTACTTTTCTGAAAAGTCAACTTGCACTACTGCTTCATATGCCTGAAGGTGCTCAATTTTGCGCTCAATGTATTTTGATTGTTGCCTCTTCATATAAACATGTTTGAAAAAATCTGGCAGCTTCTCTTTGAGCACAGCTAATGCATCATCTACAATTCCCTCTTTGAAAACCTTTTCCATCTTCTTGACCACTGAATAGCTCTCTTTTCCACTGGTCTTCTGAACAACTCTCTCCCACTGATACTAAGTTACCATCAAACTCAAATCTTCCTCAGACACAGTCTCAAGCCACTCTGGGCATTTCACACTGCCTGAGCATGCAAACCTCGGAATCAGGGCTGCACACAAAACAATCAACAAACTGACCTGAATACGTTGGGAAATCAGGGATGCTCTTGGATAAGCAGTCACACAACAAGCGAATATTCTCATGATATGAACACAGGCATGCTTGGTGTGGGTATTGCCCTGATAGCAGGACTTTCTGGGGGAGCAAAGTGCAAAACTTACTGAACCCAATCTTAACTGAGGAGTGCTCTTTCTTAAAGAGGGCATATGTTTCTTCTAATGACCACAGCAGGTGCCTTTTCTGAATTTGCTGTTTCTTGCCATTGACTCTTACTGTCACAAAGTCCCGTTTTCCTGGCGCTTGTTGAGAGACTGAATCTAAAATAAAGAAGCTTTCAACAAGTTGGACTGTTTCAGCAGGAATACAGTTTGGTCTTCCTTCAACGTGCATTGTTTCGCCGTTATAATACCCTCTGAATTAGCTAATGTCATGAGGACAGCTTTTCTCTTTCATGGACTGTGCTTGAGGAGTCTTGTACACGGGTTCCTCTATTCCAAACTTTTTTCAAGTTTGTCTTTCTTTTTTCTAGCCCTGAATCTTCTTACTCTCTCCCTGTTTAGTTTTCTTTTCCTGTCAGCATCAGCATCAGCATCTGCAGTCTTCTTCTCTTTCCTTCTTGCTATTTGTTTCCTTTTTCTCTCCTTCTGTTTGGAAGCTTCATACTTCACAGGATTAGCTTTTAGCCTCTTCCTAAAACCTGATACTCTTCTTTAACAGCCTTTGCCATAATAATATTATGACAGATCTACAAATGTGCACTGTATCTTGGAGAGCAGGAACTAAGAGACAGTAGAGACACTAGTCAGAGCATGCTCAATAAAGGTGAATTGTACTGAGCATGCTCTACATGGGAAAATCCACAGACCACAGTAATGTTTGCTCACAGAAGTGCAGAACTAAAGTCTTGGTGATGAGTACAATTAAAAGAGAGAAATTACTCAGAATTAAACCGGATTTAGATCAACATAACAATTTTGACATTGTTACTTAACAGAATTTCATAGCTAAATTTGCCCAAAACTTTTATCTGTGTAAAACACATTTCACAGTGTAATGTCCGTAACAAAAAACATGTTATGTCCGCAACGGCAGTTTTTTACCTCCAGCTCAAAATGTAAGAACAGAATAAGGGATACAACATTATTTAAAAAAACTATGAAGCAGCTTTGTCTTTTCACCATGAAGGAGTTTTTGTCTGGCATGTTAATTCACAGGAATAGTAGTATCTAGCGATCATCAAAAATCGTAGGTTGATTTTTTTGTAATGTCTGTAATGCTGTTTAAGACAAGCATATTGGCAGCATTTGTAAATGAAATCAAAGTTTCTTTTCTGCTGCTAGTTAAGTACCATGTGAGGAATATTTGTACAAATTTTAAACAAAAACTATAAAAGATAGGTTTGTAAAAAATAGTTATTATTTCTAAAATTTTGCTCTCCGGATGTAATGTCCGTAACGTGGAATGGGCCCTGGCTAATTTGCAAGAAAACCTCTTGCAATGGCTCATCTTCCAGTTCTGGCCATTCAGCAGTCTTGTGTGGCAAACATCATGGTGATGACCTTTTGAGTGGGCTGTTGAGTTTCTCTTCCATGACAACTTCAGCACGGTTTAAGTGTGTACCCACATTTTGTGGGTCAATTAGAATTCATTTATTCTTTCTTTTGTTTAAAGCCAATTGAATATTCATCGTTCAGGCTCTGGTAATTTTCGAAGAACCCGCCAAACGCGCGCGAGAAACATTCCTTTTGAGTAAGGTGCGATTTTTTTCAATTGTTTTCTGCTTCATGCTTGAACAATGCTAGCGGATGTTCTATTGTTGCTCAAAAGTTGAAGCTAAATTAAAGTAAAATAGAAGTTCATTGAGTGGCAGATTGTTTGATTCCAGATGGAGCCGTGCTGTTTATGTGGGAATGCAGAAAGGCTACCGTATTAATTGAGAAACGCACACCAAACTTGATGTGAATAGCCATATTTTCGTTTGGAAGGGTGTGTGTGCGTTTCCTTTTTTATTTTCTGACTACTTCCCCAGCACAAGATTTTCCAACGCACTATGGTAGCAGAATTTTGCTATGTACTACGTAGGCTGCACATGCAGGTTACAACTCGCACCAAAGATTTATACTCCAAAGCTCGAGCGCATGTTAGAGCGTCAAATACAAATGCTTGCGCTTTCCAAAGTATTCTGTGCTTTGAGTAAAGCTCTCTTATCCAGTCAAGTGGAAATTTATATGTGCAAAATAACTACCAGCGAGACAAACTGATCCTCAAGGAGCCATGCTTCACTGAACTGTTTTCATCATGTCATGATGCAAGCTTGACTGCGATTGGTCAGTGTTATGCTTTGCGTGACAACAGAAATATGCTACTCGAACAAAGAGACACAAACAACGCGGACAAATCAAGGTTTATACGGCCGAGAACTTTAGACTTTTTTACGAATTGTCTGAGTTTTACTAAAAAAAATAGCGTGTAATCATTGGAAGTAATCGGCGATACTCAACCTCCCCCAAAATCAGCGAATGTGTGATGGTAAGTTCTCTTTAATATGATAAAAGGTTTTTCAATTATGACTGTTGGCTGCATGCTTTCGATTTACAGTCGTTTTGTTCCGTGGTCAGATCGTTCCAAGTCAGAAAACACGCAGGCTACGGAGTACTTTATTTTGTTTTGTGTATTGTGGTCAAAAATCTACAAACATAAGCTCTCGCTATTGTGTGAATAGTTCCCACATCGTTCCACAATGCATAGTGAAATTAACATTCGAGGCTCTCACTATGTAAATAGTTGTGAAAAATACTTTCATCCATGTTCCGATCATTACTCTTTTAGAAAATAGATGTAACATGTGTAATGAACTGACTATTGATTGGAACGATCTGAGTTGGAACAATCTGACCATGGAACGAAATGACTGGATACCGTGCTTCCTGCGCCAAATCCTCTTAACTTGTAGATGCAATAGCTCTTTTGCAGGAAACCGCTCTTCACCATAGATCATGGCTGCAAAATTTCAAGACCATTCTAATCGAAAGCAAGAAGTACTTTGTGATCGATGACTCGTTTCTCTATGCCCTTGGGGTGAAAGTTCATGTGAAGAAAAACGGATTTACACATCTCGATGCTTCACTGGAAAAACATGGTAAGAAAACGAGCAGTTGGAAGTTCAAAACGGTTTTTAGTTGAGGGCTTAACTCTTTCTCGTCAAAATGACTTGCGCGAAAAAAAATCGCTCTCAAATAAAAGCTTTTATTTTTACAAGTATTCACAGTTATGTGGCAAATTATACCTCATTTTAAAGGTTATTTAATAAGCTTCAAGGGAAAAAAAAATGTATCGGCAGAGAAAAATCATACACTAGATAATGAACGTAAAAAACTGAGATCCGCGAAAAATTTTGCAAAAATCGTTTTAAAAGCGACTTTGGCCTAAGTTGGTCACCGGGAATTTTTCATCAATTCGGAAAAAGTTTCCTTAGCATATGATCTCAGTTTTTTACGTTCATTATCTAGTGTATGATTTTTCTCTGCCGATATATTTTTTTCCCTTGAAGCTTATTAAAGTTTCCTTAGCATATGACCTTTACGTGTCAAAAATTTCACAAAGATCGATCAAATCTCGAATTTTTGAGAATTTTTTCCGTAACGCAAGCTGGTAATCTGATGCGTAAATCAATAGTACGGATCCAATTGCATATTTTGCGCGCCGTTGCTAAGGAGCGATAATTCAATTTTCACATCTGTCGTCACAAACGAGTCCAAACACTCTTTTATTGCCAAAATATCGGTCCCAAAGGATAGAAAATGATTTTCTACATTGAAATATATCGAAATATAAGCAAACAACAAGTTTTAGAAGGAAAAAAAGCCAGCGAAACAAAGGAAAATAGCCGGCGAACAACACGTGTGGACATTTAAATGCAAACACGCATAAAATTATCTCTGACCTTTTAGTCGTTTTCTCGACGTTTCCTCGCTTTTATATGGCCTTGAAAGGATAAAGATGGCTTCGCTTATCCCTGGAAATGCTTTCAGTATCCTTTTCTGGCTAAATTAGACCTCTAAAACCTTTTCCAAGCGAATTTTAGTTTTCGCCGACGGGAAACTACTGGCGGCCGAGCACGTGCATTCAAAAGATGTGAACGGAAGTGACTGTGACGTAGGTATCTATTGACAGATCCCGTTAAAACTTGGCTTCTGATTGGCCAATTATCTAGACTTCCTCTCTGTGGAGTTTCAAGGCAACCAGATGTAACGCAAGTTTTTTATGCCCATGTCCCCGACTTGTTTGCTATCGGTACAATTGTACACAAGCTGGTCTCTTCAGTTAAAACCTGAAGTCAAACCATGCGAACTGGAAATAACAAGGTGCAAGTTTGTGATAAATGAAAGGCATTCAGAGATATCAAAATTGCTGTGAAAGTTGTGAAAAGTATAACTGAAATTACTATCGACATCCGCATCTAATACCCCGTTCACACCAACAAAACATGTTTAATTAAACAAAGTTTGATGAAACCATGTTTAATTAAACATGGTTAACTGATCAACCCGTTCACACCGAACTACAAGAGCTGACAACAACTCAGCCTCATGTTCATGCTCAGCCTCGCGTTTGTGTAATTGTGATTGACGTAAAATGTTATAACATCATACAACTTGTAAACAAAATGGCAGATGCGCTAAATATTGCGCTTTTGTTTTGGAAAACACGGAGAGATGAAAGCCGAAAAATCGCGGAAAATCGCACAAAGCTTGCCAGGAGACGACTCTACCGATACCTCTGCCGCAGATTGTGTCATCTGTATTTTTATTGTTGTTGACGCAGCAACGATTTCAATGCGCCCCAAGTTTACGTCGAGTTTGGAGTAAAAGCAGGTCTCAGTCCTTTTGGGAGGAGACCTGCCAAGGCTGGAGTGATTGGGTAGAGAACTTCAGGATGTCGAAGGATTCGTTTGAATATCTGTGCGCTGAACTATCACCCCATATCGTGAAACGGAACACGAACTTTCGTAAAGCCATTGCAGTTCGCCATCGCGTTGCAATTACTTTGTATTGGCTTGCTGACTCTGCTCACTACAGAACTATTGGAAACTTGTTTGGCGTTGGAAAATCCACCGTGTGTACCATCGTGAAACAGGTATGCGAGGTACTTGTAGGTATTCTTCTTCCACGGTATATTTTCTTTCCGCAAAATCAGCAAGAAGTACAAGATCAGATCGATGGTTTTAGAGATCGTGCGGGGTTTCCCCGAGTAGTGGCTGCTCTTGACGGTTGCCATGTGCCTATCATTGCACCTCTCCAAAGTCCGGAAGATTATGTGAATCGAAAAGGATTCCACGCAGTAACACTGCAGGGACTGGTTGACAGCAACTATCGTTTTGTTGACATTTTTGTTGGATTGCCGGCGAAAGTTCACGACGTGCGCGTATTCACCGCTTTTTTGCCACTGCTGTGCGAGGACTTTCCTACCGCTTCAATTATCTCGAGTCATATCAGGTGTGAGAGTTCCGCCCTTGATAGTTGGAGACTCCGCATATGCGCTCAGTGACTGGCTAATGAAGCCGTATACTGATAATGGGAACTTAACGCGAGAACAAGTGAATTTCAACAAGGTCCTCAGCATGACAAGAGTGGTGGTTGAGAATGCCTATGGAAGGCTAAAGGGTAGGTTCAGAAGCATTGCAAAGAGGCTGGACCTTAATGTTGAGACTGTTTGTCTTGTCATTGCTGCTTGTTGTGTGTTGCACAACTTCTGTGAAGTCATGGGTGAGGACTGTAATGAAGAGTGGCTGCAAGGTGTGCAGCTCCATCTTGGTGTTTTCCCAGTCAACCCAAACCAAGGACAAAACAGGAATGCTGTAGCCATCAGAGAAGCCATCAAGACATCTTTGTTGTAATTACCCTGCGAATAGCCATGCAGATAATCTTTTGGCTCATCAGGCAATCTCTCCTGACCTTCCCAATAAGAGATTGTGAGCCAAAAGAATGTCTGCCCGAGAGACAAAAAAACAAAACAAAACAACTTTATTGACTAACACACACTACTGTGCAGACCTGTTTTAAATTTCGCTTATAAAATTGTTGTAGCTGGAAATTCTATGGTCATGCAAGCTTAATTAAAGAAAGATTTTAGCTATTACGTGTACTATGCGAATTCAAAAACCATGAACACTTCGATAATTTTTTACTTTGACATTTAATTGCGAATTTACCAGTCACATGCGAGATAAAACCACAAAAAAAATGAAAGCTACACAGTTAATTACCATTACAGCTGGCAGTTTTCACCTACACATTGAGATCTGATGTATGGCTTTTTCCTTGTAACACATTAACATTCCAGAAATAATTCTAGTGTTCATAGTTTTTGAATTCGCATAGTAAAGATGAACTGCGAGTTTATTGAATGGCTTCAAAAACCTCTGATGTAGATCTTTTCATTCTTGCGGGGCTATTTAGGTTTTGGGTTATCTCAGCCGAGAGAATTGGAGTATAAAATTGGACATAAAATTTATCAGATGTGAAGACAGCTAATTTCCTTTGTATTTTTCTAATGAGGGTTTGGAAACCAATTTTGTTACCTTTTTATGGCCTGTGAAGGTCCTTGAATTTACCCCTAGGGGGAGGGACTCACATATGAAAAGGGGCAGGGATTCTTCTCGTCTTGCTTAGGGATGTAAATTTCTGATTTTGGTCTTGCTTAGGGTGTCCCCCCCCTTTAACCTGCCCAGGTACTCACCTTCTGTAATAGTATGGATATTTGGTGGGCCTTGTAAATGCTTCTTGTGGCTATGAAACGTCTTGCAAGGACATTGTCCTGTACAGAGCATTTTGTTCTGCACTGAATTCTGTTTGTGTGGGGGAAATCACATGGCAGCAGTCATTGTTTCTTTTTCCCCAACAACTTAACAAAAGTGTTATCAATTTTGTATACAATTATTCAATTGATCAGCTCACAGATAACACACAACACAAATAATAATTATTTCAATGTATTGCAATATTTTACTTATTGCCAACGAGCGATCCGAGCCAAGAGGCGAGAATCGCGAGGCGGCAGCATTATAGAGCCGCGCGCGAAAGTATCGAGCTGCAGGCGAAAAAAATCTCGAGTGATCCAGAGAAAAAAGTAATGTAATGTAACAATAGAAAAAATAAGCCAATCACATCGCGGAAATTTTGCTTGCGATGTCGTGGCTTCCCTCGCTTCCATGTGACTTAGAGAGCGGCGAGGTAAAATCAAAATCAAACATTATATACGCTTGTTTGCGTTCTTTTTGTGGTACTTCAACTGCGTGCACTTCAATAGAGTTCTCTTGTAGAGTTCTCTTTGTTCTTGAACCAGCGTGCTCTAAATCGAGCAAAAGTGCTCAAAAAGTGAACCAGCTTGTTCCTCCTTCGGCCAGCGTGCCGCAAATCTGTTGAGAGTAACTACATTACTTGCAAAAAATTTCGGACGTTAAAATTTTGGACGTTTTATTTCGGACGTTTAATTTTCGGACACTTTTCCCCTCATTTCGGACAATTTTCGGACAAAAATTTCGGACACGGCGCTGAAACATGCCAAAGTAAATTTACGACTAAAAAACATGAATTAGACTGAAATAAAATCTGTGAAAATGATAGTTTTACTGTACCTTCAAGGTTTTACAGCCGGATCCACCAACGAGAAAACAGAACAAACTCAATCAAGCTTATGCCTCAAGCGGTGTCTCGACTATAGAGTTCGGTCCAGAACGGGAACTAAGGGCTTTGAAGCTTAATGTGGCGTTTATTGGCTTTGAATATGTGATGCCGTCGCCCAGAAAGTACTTTTAAAGTTTTATACTATACTGTAAAAATTTCGGACGCTTAAAATTTAGGACGCTTAAAAATTTCGGACGGTTTTATTTTCGGACACTATTTTTGTCTGAAATTAAAATCGTCCGAAATTTTTTGCAAGTAATGTAGATCATAAAGATGCAAAACAAACAAACTAAGTCACCAATACTGAACCGGCCAGTGTGCCAACAACAAGCAAAGCACAAATTGAATCACTTAAATATTGAACTGGCGAGTGTGCAACACTATCAAAACAAAACAAATTGCATACTCAAGCTAATCGTGCGGGAGTTCAAAGTCCAGCTGAGGCTACAAGCCAAAAAGTGCACACCTCAGTCACAAACTGAACGCAGACAACTATGATGCTGACTCTATTGTATGTGGTGTTATTCTTGGCCAACCAGTATCGCACATGCCAGTCGTTTAGTAAGGGTAACCTTAGTAATGAATCTGTGTAATTTGTATTCAACATGTTGTCAATGATTCAGATTTCAAAAATAAAGTTTCTTACTAATAACATCCTCTACAAACCTGATATAATCCTTTCTAACAAGGAACACCTAGAAACTGTCAACTGTTAGAAAACAGTCATAATTTTCTTGTGCCGCAAAATACACATTTTTGCTCGTTGGCACTCTGTTGATAGATATACCTAGTTTTAAAATCATACATTGACCTTATAGACAGTTTAAGCTGTTGTAGCTGTTTTGTTAAATTTGTGTCATAAAGTATTCTTAAATGAATTAACAATATACAGGAAAAGAGTACTCTATTCTGATTTTCAAATTACAGTGTGGCATGAAAAAATCTACTATTTATGGCACTGAGATGAAATCAAAGACTTAAAGTGCTACTATGACGAAAAAATCACTTCTCGTTTTTCTTCACATTTCGAAAATAATTGTTTAAAACGCTCAGCAGGTGAATTTTTTTGCAGTAATTTCGAGAGGAAGACTTTACTTTAACTGCATTTTTTGATTTAACGGTCCGCCATTACTTGGTGCGGTTCCGACCGATAAGCCCTCAGAGAGCTGGATCGAGGAGAGAGTGACGTCATTTACTCACCAGCTTAAAAGTGGAGTGTGTGATTGCGGCTTATTTAGTATGCAGCACCGGAGTTTTTTGCTTTCCGATTTTCAAATCGGTGTTGTGCATACTAATTAAGCCGCATTCACTCACTACATTTTTAAGGTAGTGAGTAAATGATGTCACTTTCTCCTCGATCCAGCTCTCTGAGGGCTTATCGGTCGGAACCGCCCCAAGTAATGGCGGACCGTTAATTCAAAACATTCCTGTCAAAATAAATAGTCTTCCTCTTGAAATAATTGCATAAAATCTCGCATACGGAGTTTTCGGCACAAGTACTTTCCAAATGTGAAGAAAAATGAAAAGTGATTTTTGATTGTAGTAGCACTTTAAGACAGGTATAAAAAGGAAACACTACATTCCTGTATTGTTATGGAAAAGTACTATACATTAAATACCAGATAGGAATTGTACCAAGGCCGGCAAAAATTTGTTTTCAGCAGTAAATTTTGAAAAAGTTCAAACTGGCTGAATTTGTTCATGTGAAAAAAGCAAGACATTGAAAATCACAAAAAAGAACTCATGCCACACTTTTGTAACATTTTAAAATAGATAGGATCCTACGTGCGCTCTGATTGGTCAAAACCCATGTTTTATCAGAGTATAAAACATAGAAAAAGCGTGTTTTATTGTTTTTCGTCACATTACATCTATATCATAAAGCAAATGAAGAAGCCTAAGCCTTGTATTACACTGTGATAAAACACTCCGGACATTTGAGAACACTCAAGAAATGTTTCCCTCGTGTTCTCAAATGCCAATCGTGTTTTATCACAGTGTAATACACGGCTTAGGCTTCTTTATTTGTTAAATATCATAGCTGGGGCAGTGCAGTCACATGTAGATGGAATTAGTTTACATTTTAGATACTGTAGCTCTGTTTTGGTCAATTCCATGATGTGACACTGCCCCTTTAGCAACTTGGAATTAATTCACAGAAGTCTCATCTAACTAAAAAAAGACTTTCTTGTAACAAATCAAGTGTATTTTTTTGGGAGTAACAAGAATGCCATATTTTGCTGTTTCCATAGTATAAGAAATTGATGTGTCCCACTCAAGCAGATAGTGCAATTAACTTATATTTTTGTACTCAGGCTAGTTAATGTGATTTCTTATACATGTACAGTTTATAGGCATTGCCGTTAATACGTTATTGTCAGTGTGTTTTGGGGTGGACTCTTGATGAATCCCAATTCCTGCACATGAAAAAAGCAACTATTGATTCCGTATTGGCCACTTCATTTATTAGTTGAGGAATATTGCAATCCCCTAGGAATCAGATTTAGAAAAAAATGTGGAATATCCAGTGAAAACCTCTGGAATTCTTTATGAGTAAACAGAAATTGTAGGAAATTCTTCAATAGTAAACATAACATTAAGTGTATTTCTTGGGGGGAGCTCATGTCTGACCAGTGCATTTTAATGGATTAATTTACGGATATATATGTACCAGTAACAGTGAAAAGCCATATGCATCATTCCTCAACCGAGGAGATACACTAAAAATGAACACAGACGTGATACTAAAAATATCTGTACAACATCAAAAACAGGCATAGGAAACCCAAGCTTAATATTTGAATAGTATTGAAAAAGGCAGTTGAAAATATAAGCCAAAACATTTTGAGCAATAAATAACAGCGAATTAACGATATAATTCGGATGCCGTGAACTTCAACATAAGAAATATAATTTCAAGGAATGAAAGTTCCAAAATCGCTCATAAGCTAGTCTAATGTTTTTTTAACAGCTCACACAAAATGTCAATACCGAACTGGAAACTGACGCAGGTACTTACTTGGTTCTACTTGTGAAGAACCTGCGCCAGTTTCAGGAGAAATTCTTGATCCTCCTTCCTTCGCTTCTCTGCTCTTTTCTCCTCTCGCCTCTCTCTTGCTGCTTCAGCTTCGAGGAAGCTCTGATCGAGGAAGCTCTGATCAGCCGCTTGCTGATACTCCACAAAGGACTCAAACACTTTATCAAACTTTGCAAATACATCAGAAGCGGTTTTCATCTTTTTATTTGCCTTTAAGATGGCCGACTGACGGGGTACTGGCTTCTTCGTTTCATCGGCTTCCGTCACACCTGAAGGAACACCAAAACTTCAGTCAGTTGCATAAACGTTATAGCCAAGAGAGAAATAAAAGATGTTAAAGACTTATGGTATAGTTATCTCAATATTACACTGTAATACGGATACACCTGTCTTGTACCTGCTTGTACGCATATAAAAAAAACACAACTTTCACAGACGTTGTCAGATGTTGCCTTTGGACACAATTCTGTTGTCTGGCCCTCCAATTGGAGAGCATTTTATAACTCTTACTTGTCACCGCTGTCACAAAATTCAGAGGTTTGTGAACGTTTTCTGACTTTTCTTTGCTGCTGCCAGGCTTGTTTACGTTCGGCTCAACGTTTTCTGCTCTTGTTTTTTGTTCCTCATCGACGCCATCTGTGGAAATTGTTGCGGACTTTATAATTACCTTTGGCTTGGTACATGGCTTGTCCGACAAAAGCTCGTCCACTTCATCAAAGAAAGCCAGCTTCTTCTTTGGTGTGGCATTTCCTGTCTTGGCACATTCTTCTTTGTAGCTTCTATAGGCGCTTATCAGAGTGTGAATTTGTGTCTTGCAGCTGCCGTCGTCTCTGTCTTCATAGCCTGCCGCTCGAAGATATGCCGCAATTTCTAGCCATATAGGCTTTTTTCGTGTGCATGATTTTAGCTGGAGCTGGATATTCTCGTCTCCCCACTTTTCAAGTAATAGAAGGGTTTCTTTGTGCTCCCAAACTCTTCCACGAGTTTTGTTTTCTGCTGCCATTTTGACTGTGTTTTATTAAACACGATTGTTTAAACTACCTCACGAGGTAGTTTTGTTAAACACGGTTTTAGACATGTTTTGTTAACCCTTTGACCCCCAAATTTTCTGGGAAAATTTTTGACAAATGACACATGTTCACAAAACAACAAATATAGGCTGTGTCTGTACTGCTAGGTATAGATAACCATACATTTTTGAAAAGTACAATGATTGAGAATTTTGAATATGCTATTTTTATTTCAGTTAATTATTAAAATTTCCTGTTAAATATTAAAAATGGCTGCCAAATCAGGAAGAAAGAGCCATTTTTCAGTATTTGTTCACATTGTTCTGCACCTAATAATCAGAATTGTTTCAGTATAGTTGATAACATTGTAAATAAACGATATAAAAATCTAGGGTGTTTTGATAAATAATGTTAAGAAACCTGTAAAATATGAAGAAAAATATAAACACTTATTGCGTAACAAAGTGAAATATAAATGTTACTTTTTTCAATGACATGAGGTAATCCTTTGGTGA
>BLFK01000222.1:137985-156018 GCA_014634185.1 Astreopora myriophthalma | reverse complement strand
AAAACAAAGAAAGCAATGGCACCATTGATAGCCCGATTCGGAAACACACAGCCACCAAGAGGCCTAAAAGAGATGAAATCAAGGTGGCATAGCTTGTGAAGCTCGGTATTGAGATACATGAAAAAGCGGAAAGAAGATCCAGAGTATGAAGTAAAGTGGACCTTTTGGGGAGACCTGGAATTCCTTCGGTCGTCACTGGAATTGTCAGAGGCAAATGAAGATCAGGGCGAGTGGTCAAGTGAAGAAATAGGTAAGCCCTGTACTCTTTTTCAGAGTGAAGATCTGCTAAATTTTATTTTGATAAAACATAGAAGTTGAATATTGATAAAGAAAGATGCACGTATTTCTTTTTCAGAAACACTCATTTCATACTATCAAGGAAATCCCTCCTTGTGGGATCACAATGCAGCAGAGTACCACACCAATGCCAACAAGGACCTTTTGTTGGACTTGTTGCATAAAGAACTTAATGAGAAGTTCACTTGTGAAGAAATTGTTCGAAAATGGAAGAGTTTGGTCAAGATTTACAAACAGGAAAACTCCAAAGCCAAACATAAACCATCAGGCTCAGGCACCAAGGACATTTACATAAGTACCTGGGAATTCTTTCCTCAACTACACTTCCTCGATTCAATTTGTGATGACACAGATGCCACTGTGGATTCAATAATGGACCAAACAGTGGCAAAATCTAGGAAAAGATCAAGAGTGGCTCAAAGAGATGAAAGGGAGGACAAAAAGCTGAAGCTATTGGCTCGAGCTGTAGATGCAATCAACACTCCACCTCCATCTGTCTCGCAAACACCACTAGTTGAAAAAAATGAGTCAATGGCCTTTGGTAATTATGTTGCTTTGACTTTGGCCAAATTAACTCCTGGTCAATTTCGCCGAGCCAAGAAATTAATTTCTGATGTGCTTTATGACATGGAGGAGAAAGATGGCATCGAGCAAGCAGGCAGCTGCCCTCGTAGTTTTCCTCAACATACAACTATTGGTTATGTTGAAAACTATGGGAGACCAGCCAGTGCAAGTTCTGCCAGTAGTAATCACTCAGGCAACAGTTACTATCAGAGTCAGCCTTTGAATGCTGCAGATCAGTTTCGCTCATACTCTCCTCTGGCATTTCAAAATAATGAAGGAAGAAGTTATCATGACCTTGGGTGAACATGCCAGTAAATGTATAAGCCTAGCACAGTGTTTATTCCCATTCCCTTCCTTCATTAAGGCTTGTTGAAACAGAAAGAATTGAAGTTCATTAAATCCCGTCTTGAGGGACTTGTTTGTGATTCAGTTGAGCTGCCAGATTACACAACGTTTTTCATGTATCACTAAGCATTGCCTGATTGTGAAGATCATTACTGTCACATACTTTGTAGTGAATCTCAGGTGATTTTTAATTTCCTTTGTTTCTGATCATGAATGAGACGAGGATGTTAAAAACCAAGCTAGGTTGAATTCAATTTGCCGTTTATTCCATTTTAAAGTATAACAACTTTTTCACATTGTAACTTAGGCACTGCTAATCTGTTTTTAAGTGTGTTGTCCCAGATTGCAGAAGTGAAACTGAGGATTTGTTGGTCTTTTAAACTTTTGTCATTGCTTTAATAAATGTTTGGTTTTTTTGAATCCACCATTTAATTTTCCTAGAAACAGACGGGGAAACCCTTGATAAATTTTAACCTCACAGTCCTTAAAATGCAACGTTTCTTCAACTACATGTACCCTTCTCCCTCCCCTTTCAAAAAAACCTTACAAGGACTTAACTATGCAAACATTCCTTCTGAAAATACAACACTATTAACATTGAACTCATTTTGACAAACTGTGCGCAGAAATTGTGTCAAAACATAGTCATTACAACTGATCGAAGGAACGTCTTAATTGTAGCGTGTTATTAAGCACGATCAATGTCATGCTTCTTGTGAGGAAACACTGCATCTTACGTTTTGCTGTGAACAGTTCTGTTTTGTCTACGGTTACAGTAGAAATTGTGTTTAAACAGTACTTTAAGCTAAAGAGCCAATTTTTTAAATTAGTGTTAAAACTTGTGGCCAATGAATGCCGGTTTTCTCTACTTTTGGTGAAGAAAGTGAAGCTCTATGTTATGTCATCAAGCTGACAGTTCAAGGAGTACCACATTTTAGCCACAAGCTGTAACTTCAGTGACTATATCACTTGCTTGCGTGTTCAAATCCAGTTTACAGTCCACACATTCTTCGCTGCCATTCAACATCTCCCTCATCACTAAACCACCGTGTGAACTCCTGACGCATTTCTTTAGCTTCACTGGTGTAGTTGTGAACCAGAGCTGGCTGCAATGACAGCAGAGACTCGGGAGGAAGATCATCTCTCCAAGACCCGGGAATAAGCTCCCACGTATTCGGATCTTCTCTGTCAATCAGTGTCGGAGGACAGTAGATGCTGCGACTTGCTCTATCGTTTCGTAGCCAGTTATGAAGCGTAAGTATAGCCATGGTGATCTGCTGCACCTTTTCGGGTTGCAGCAAAAAGGGAGCCCGAAAACAACGCCATCTATTTCCCAGAATACCAAGAATGTTCTCAGATATTCTTCGCCCTCTCGAAATGCGGTAGTTGGCTATCCTTTCCTCGACCGTCAGATTTCTTCTTGGGTAGGGCTTAACCCTTTCACTCCCAGTAGTGCCACTTACAGATTTTACTCTGTCTAACGCCAGACGATTTTACTCGTCACTGGGGCACCCCTTGGGGCTGAAAGGGTTAACCACCTCTCCGTCTGATCAGAAACTATGTCTCCATTAACCCTTTCACTCCCAGTAGTGCCACTTACAGATTTTACTCTGTCTAACGCCAGACGATTTTACTCGTCACTGGGGCACCCCTTGGGGCTGAAAGGGTTAAGCATGTGTTTGGACAAAGGGAAGGCCTCATCCCCTGTAAGAACAAAGGGAATTGGCTTTGTAGCCCCTGGCAGTGGGTGAAGGGGAGGTATATTCAAAGGGTTGTCACAGCTCTCCAGGGCTTTCTTTAGAGAGCAACGATCCCATGCATGGCCATCTGGGTTTCGTCCGTTTGTCCCTACATCAACAAATAGACACTCATACTCTGGTCCAGCCATAACCAATGCTATTATGCTCTGGTTTCCTTTATAGTCATGAAAATGAGATCCCGCGCAGGCTGGCTTTTGGATAAGGATCCTTTTCCCGTCAATTGCGCCAATAGTGTTTGGAATATTCCACCTGGAGTAAAATAACTGCGCAATTTCATTCCATTTATCACTTGTATTTGGTGTTTTCAAATACTCTCTTCCGAAGACACAATAAATAGCAACGCAAACCTCCATCACAATACAAGATATTGTACTCGTACCGATTCGAAACTGAAAGGATAGTGACTGGAATGTTTCACCGGTTGCAAGGTATCTAATTGCAAGGGCTACTCTCTCGCTTGGTTGTATAGATTCTCTCATACATGTTTCCTGTTTTTTTATGAACGGTGCCACTGCTTCTACCAAAGCGACGAATTTAGCGTGTGGCATCCTCATGTATTCAGCAAAACCAGGCGTGTCTTCAACTGCCAACTCTTTAAAAATCGTATGATAAGCTCCCCGTTCGGTACGTCGCAATAGCCATTGCCGGCACCAGACTTGCCGTTCCAGCATCATAAGAGCTTCATCATCCAGCAGCATTATCAACACAACAACTAGTTTTCGCTTTCTATCCCAGTCATTCCAAGCGTGATCACGGACTCCTCTGTGAACGGCCGCCATCTTTTTTCCAAATGCACTACCGCAAAGCAAGCTGGATCTTGTGTATGATTGGCTCAATTATCAGTTTTTGCTGCAGGGACATGTTGCACATCCTCGCACACTATGATCATGGCGTCTCATGCAAAGTTCTGTCGCTGCGACATGTCCCATGAAGTTCAACAAGTTGAACTCCGTGCGACATGTTGCGGGGACAAATTTTGCACAGATTCCATGTCGCACGAGTGAAAAAGTGTCAGCACACACGAGAGGATTTGTCGCTGCAACATGTCCCTGAAACGTGTCCCGGCAACTTTTTCACAAGTGTGTAAACTCTGCAATGTCCCTGCTACACATCCCTGCAACATGTCCCCTCAGTGTGCACTTAACACGATTTTGTCCCCGCTACATGTTGCTGCAACATGTTCCTGCAACATGTCCCCTCGTGTGGGCCCACCTTTAGTGTTTTTCCTTAAATCACGAACTTCAGTAAAGAATGAGAAATAGTCGGTGATGACAAGGTACTCTTTTCCATTAAGAGTACAAAGGTCAAGACCAAGCTTATCCCAAGGTCGTGTTGCAATGGTGGCTGTTGGAGTGGCTCCTTGCAATTTGCTGGAAGAAGTGACAAACACTGGTGACAGCATTTGATCATGTCCTCGATTTCCCGATCAATACCAGGCCAAAAGACGGCGGCGAGTTTTGTCAATGCCTTGATGCCCTTCATGTAGGGTCAAGAGGATCTTCTTCTGAAGGGACGGTGGGATGACAGTGCGGCCATTCATCAAGAGAAGAGAATGACCAGGCAGTGGATTAGCGAGGTAAAGTTGATGGCGAGTGGGCCAGAAGGGTTTAGCAAGGTCGTCTACTTCTGCCAGTGAGTCGGGCCATGCACAGCAGACATAGTCTGCAACTCGAGAAAGCTGAGGGTCGACGTGCTTCAACTTCAAGCTTATAGCCACCCGCAGTTCTAACAGGGCCACGCTCAAGATTATAGTTCCATTCAGGAGTTTCAAAGTGAGTAATCAAATCATAGCCAACACAGTTTATGTTAGCACCAGGATCAATCATGCAACTCTGGATCCATTTGTTATTTCCAATGAGAAAATCAACGTGGTAGTGACTTCCTACACTGGGGATAGGAGAAAAGTTGATGCACTTCACAGACACAGTTGCACTTATCTGAGATTCTCCAAGGGCCGAAATCAGCTTGAGGGAGGGATGACTGGATGATTTGGCTTGACTAGCACGAGAATCTGGTTTGCTTTCTTCACTAGATCGCCCTGCACTAGACTTAGAGGTGCTGGGGCACATGAAGGAGTTAGCCCAATGGCCTCTTCAGCGGGGCACAATTTCTTTCTGAAGGTATGAAATTTCATGCAAAATTTGCATCTTCTAGGAGTTTCGTCCCGAGTTTCACTGTGAGGTGGGCTCTGTTTGTAAGAGGTTTTAGTTCCCTTTCCGTGTTTGTAAGTGGATGCACCTGTTTACTTGAGTAGAAAACTGAGCAGCCTGAATTGAGGTAGGCTCATCAACTTGAACATGTTGTACAGCTTTTTCAAGGGTTAGGTCTTGCATACATTAAAGACTTTTTCGGAGATCATTAGACCTTATACCAGCTACTAATCTGGCAAGAAGTACGCGTTCCTTACAAGACAACTTGGTTGCAGTCTTGCAACAATCCTCATACTGGCATTTATTCAAGAGGGACTGCAAATCGGCGTAAAATTCTTGAAAAGATTCATTTGACCCTTGGATTCTATTATGAAACTCATATTCGTGAACAAAGACACTTGTGCTCCCACATACCTGGGTCTGGAAAGCTTCAATGATAGCATTGACATCAGGGAGGGCCAACAGGTATCACTAAGGACATTTGTAAATAGAGCTGGTTGGGTTTCTTGTAAGAGTGCAGAGAAACCTGTGATAGTTACTGCAGAGCTCCATCGCTGTTTCCAAATATGAAATCCGTCGGGAGTAGAAGAAGCAACGTCCAGGCGTGGGACTCGTGCAATTTCAGAAGAAATAAACTGAAGACTTGGACTGTTTGTTGTTGTTGAACTAGCACCGGCATCATTGGGAGGTTCAGGACTTGGCTTGGGCGGCATATCCTGTATAACGGGAGTAAACTGTGCGAAGGCTGCCCTCGACCTGAGAAAGTAAGGCTTCAGTTTTGTCTCGATAGCAAGCAGTAAAGATAAGATCGGTAGCGAGCGTATCAAATGGCCGCCAAAAGGGCCGCTTCGATGAGTTCAAAACAGTGTCCACAGAGTAAATTCCGTAAGTAATTTCCAAGATGAACAAGGATGGTCGCTGCTAACGTGCAAGACTGCTGAGATTTGTGCCTATTAAGCAGCACGGCTAGGAAAAAAACAAGAAATTGACACGGTATTTATCCTTGCGACTACGCCATGTTGTGTTCACTATACCACCAGGTCCTTCCTCCTCCCCAGTCCCTTAACAGACAACACCACAATCATCATCATCGTTATTATGTGCTCATTACTATCATGATTATTACAATTATTGTTATGATCATCAAATGGACCAGTGGCAAGCTCCCAAAGTCTCCTCAAGTACACCACTTTTTAGCTTGTCGCATTTCATCTCATCTTTTTTTTTCCTCTCTGCACAGTGTCACCTCAACAACTTGACTTTTGCTACACATACATAAAGAGACACATTAGTATTGAAAATAACCATTTTATTGGCATGAGGAGCTTAGCTAAGCAAAGTAATGCACCCCAGGAGCTCCTCCCGAAGTGCTAAATTTTTGTATCATTTTCACCAAGGTGTACAACTGAGTTACGTTTGTGGTCAAAACGTCAATTAGCATGAACGCCCGATCAGTTGCAGTAGGAAAATAATTAATTACAGTAGAAGCTGACTGTGGGAATAACAATCCCGGTGTGTAATAGCTTATCATCTCTAATTTCCCTTGCTTTGTCACCACCGGTTTTCAGAGCCGTAAATTTGTGACGTCCGTTTTCCTTAATGTTCTTTATTTGTTGTAACTGGTTGTAAGCGGACTCTTTCCCCGGAGTTTAAAGAGGAGCTTAAAAAAAATTAACAAGAGTAAAAGAATACATTTTTAATATGAAAGTAATTAAAGGGATAAACATGTTTAGTATAAACATCGAGTCAATGTGATGGTCATCGTTACTGTACACAAAATCCCCGCGTGCCAAAATCCATATTCTCACGTAACTCGTGTTAAGACCTCCCGGACATGATAACAAATGCCTGGTAAATCATCACTACAATTGTACAATATTTTTGTGCAAAGCTGGTGTGACAAAATGAATTGATGTAAAACTTTTATAAGTTACTGAACTGGTAATCTTTTACTGGAGCGGGAATTTCAATTTGAAAAGCGAGATGTTCTTCCCGTGGGCATCAACTGACATGATTTCACCATGGAGGTTGACGTTTCTGCATCACTGTTGACGACTTCATGGTCGTTTTCGAAGGTTACCAGCCCTTCACTGGACTCCACCAAACACTGGTACGTTCTCACGAAGACATTTGTGGATGCAGACCGACAGACTTCGCAAAGAACGAAGTTTTTCACCATTTTCCAGGGGAAATTCAGCTCGTGGAAACGCGGGAACTAAAGGCCGCCAACAAAAGCTGTTCGCTTAACAGGCAACCCCGAAATCTTTATGTGGCTACCTCATTTGGTCTTTGCGCTTCGTTACTGAGACAGCGAGAGTTCCCACAGAATGGATTTATCAGATCACCAGAGTTTTCCTCCGTCCAAAACGCCATTAACTGTGTCATACTGGACTAGAAAAGTTTAGGCAGGAAAAATTTCAATTTTGGCACGTCACAATATTCTGCAATGCAGAACATTGATACACAACTTTTAAACTGGATATTAAACTGGAAAGCTTGCTTCCATGCAGCTCATCAAGAAATGCTGCAGTTGAGAAAAACGATCTCCGAATTGGAGGAAGTAATTGTGGAGCTTCACAGAGATTCGACTTCTTCTGTTGACCATTGTACCCCAGACAAGTCTTCCGCACTGTCACTGTTTCTGGTAAAAAAAGAAAGCATCAGGAATTGTTGTGCAACCAGCAATCAAACATTTGTCCAAAGGTCTGAAGAAAATTGTAAGCTTAAATTGAAAGCAACGAACCCCAGATGCCAAACGAAATCTGCTTCCAATTTCCAAAATAAAGCTTTGCACGAAGAAGTCAACAGTCGAGATTTCCTCTGGCAAGAGTGATTCAAACTGTCATTTTTTCATCTTTTCCATCTCATTCATAAGCTCAAGCAGCTGTTTCTTTTTGCTTCCAAGCACTTTGCTCAGAGCATCCTGTGCCTTACTCAGTTCTCTGTAATGGAATCTATGTGTTTCCATATGATCCTTTATTTTTTCTGAAGTTCTTGATATTTTCCCCCAAGCTTCTCGGTGCGATGGAAGCGACGACTCATTTCTTGAAGTCTTTTGCTACTTCTTGTGACTGTGGAGACTGCAGTCTCCATGCGCTTCACATTTCCTGCGAGCGTTTCTTCCTTGATGTTGTTTTTGGACGCAAGAAACGCCTTCAGACAAGGATACTTGTGACCTTACACAGGAAAACATACACTACGCCCTATCCGTTATAACGCACAAAATAAACGGATAGTTAACGGATAATTAACGGATAGTAAACGCCTTTAAAAGCGTCAAAACGTTCCCTAGAAACGTTTTAACGGTCACTGAATCTCGGCAAACGGCTTAGCAAAACGTTCAAACGGTTAGCAAAAAATTTCGAACGGATGGCTTGAAGCGTTAAAACGGCTAGGGAAAAATTTCGAACGGATGGCTTGAAGCGTTAAAACGGCTAGCAAAAAATTTCGAACGGATAGCTTGAAGCGTTAAAACGGCTAGCGAAAAATTTCGAACGGATGGCTTGAAGCGTTAAAACGGCTAGCAAAAAAGCGTTTAAACGGTAGCATAATGTTTTCCAAAGGATAACTTCAAGCGTTGAAACGGTCAGCCAAAAATTAATTAATGTTTGACTTCGAGCCATATGCGCTTTGTAATGGCTATGAAAAGAATCTAGAGCAATATGAACGATCCTAATAAATCGTCAGCAAATTGGAGAGATGATAATAATTTATTATGATTCAAAACAAGCGAATCACTACTTACAGTTGAAAAGCTTGTCTGTACATCGAGTTGGCAAGAAAACCAAAACACAATTCTGTCCTGTCTGTACATCGAGTTGGCAAGAAAACCAAAACACAATTCTTTCCATCGTATGCAACCAACGCCAATTCAGAAACATTTCCAACGAAATTCCATTGATATAATCAAATAAACCTCCGGTCAAAGATTCTTTTTAAGAAGACGATTTACTGTCAATAAAGTACTACTAAGTGTGGAGAAAGGATCAACCTCGTTCAACATGTCCACACACGTGATGCGTGTAAGAAACCTTTCCTAACGGGGTAGGGGTAGTTTGTTTGTAGCCTGGAATGTAAGCCCTCGGAGGATGACTGCCATGCATTGAATCTAGAACTATACTTTCCATATCCTTCGTACGATTCAACACAAAGTAAAACTTACCTGGAACTTAGGAGAAATAGCGAGCAAAGAGAGCGCGAGTATGGCACACGAGTGAGTGGGCTGGGGAGGGTGTGAAGCGAACGATCACAGCGTAGACTCGCGTTCAACGATCAAAGAAAAGTACAAGGAAATAGAAAGCTGTAAAACTAAAAAACACGGAAATCAGTTTTTGCAATTGAGGTAACGTAAGTTGGAGGGATTTGTTCTTGGAAAACTGGCTCGAAACGACCTGCGCAGCTGTTTTATGTGGTCATCACGCAACGCTTCTCTGAGAGCGAGCATTGCGTGACATTCCTAAAGCGCTGCAACACTAATTCATATACACTCGAACTCGGTTATTTCGAATACCCCGCTGTTTCGAACTTAAAACCCTTTCCCTTGGATCTCTCCTTCAGTAATTTGCTATCGGCTATTTCGAACGATTTTTCGTCCCCCCTGCGAGTTCGAAATAGCGGGGTTCAACTGTAATTATTATGTTAACAATTCGTCGCACAAAAGTATAAATTTCCTGTTAATATTACCATTTTCCTTTATTCACAACGTTTACATAATCAATAAATACTCAAGGTTAGTTAGGTAATCATCGTTTTAAATTTCCCTTCCAGTACAAGCAAACTTACTGGCGCGGCATTTCGCATTAATCTTTCCCTTAATACTCCTCCACAATTTCTCCTTTTCTACCGGGCAATCCGAAGGGAATTTACTGAAGATTAAAACCTTAATTGAATTAAGTTTAGTTGCATCTAGGCGCTCTTTTCCGTGTGATCCATCCGTGTTACACCTTCTCAGTTCTTCTTTGGTGAAGAAGTAAGGAAGCAGCTTGAGTGCACAGCGGTGTCGCTCACGTTCTTTCTCCAATGCTCCCTGGATGCTCGCCACTTTTCGCGGGGTCACACAGCTCCGAATTAGCTCTTCGCTTACTGGGGTAGACGCTGTCATGCTGGTGTTCACAGTATGGCGGGCAGGCGTTTCAGACGCTGAAGGTAACTGCGGTAAGGACGCCAAGGGACTCGGAGCAACGTCTGCGCTCAGACCAGCAAAAGCCTCTACATCAATCGTCGACAGGTCATTTGGCAACTCAACATCTTGATCAGATGGGGCAAAGTTCACAGTGTTGACCTTTATGAAAGTAAAATATAGAATAATTACGAACACCTCAAAATAACAGAACAAAAAGGCAGATTCCACGTTGTCGTAATTTGACGTGGTTTCCTACTGCCGCGTTAGTCTATGTGATTTTGATTCACGCCCGTCCACACCAGGGAGCACCCGGACCAGGGTCAACAAAAGGTTTTATTTCATTTTACGCAAGTAGCTGACCAGTTGTAACGTTTATCAATAAATCGGCTCTGTTCTTTTTGTTTTACCGAAGATATGTTCATTTATGGATTCTAGTCACCACGCTTCCAAAACAATCAAAAACAATAAAACTAGCCGGCGCGTGCTCAAAGGAAAGCGCTTTTCACTTCAGAAAAAAAGTCCGAATATAAACTGCGCGTCAAAATGAATTAAATTAACAGTCCCATCTTTAAGAACAGAGCATTTTACCGTTTGAACTGTTATTTTCTGCCAAGTTTTACCGAAGATATGTTCATTTTTTTAATCTTGTCACTACGCTTCCAAAACAATCAAAAACAATAAAACTAGCCGGTGCGTGCTCAAAGGAAAGCGCTTTTCACTTCAGAAAAAAAAAATCCGAATATAAACTGCGCGTCAAAATGAATTAAATTAACAGTCCCATCTTTAAGAACAGAGCATTTTACCGTTTGAACCGTTATTTTCTGCCAAGTTTTACCGAAGATATGTTCATTTTTTTAATCTTGTCACTACGCTTCCAAAACAATCAAAAACAATAAAACTAGCCGGTGCGTGCTCAAAGGAAAGCGCTTTTCACTTCAGAAAAAAAAATCCGAATATAAACTGCGCGTCCAAATGAATTAAATTAACAGTCCCATCTTTAAGAACAGAGCATTTTACCGTTTGAACCGTTATTTTCTGCCAAGTTTTACCGAAGATATGTTCATTTTTTGAATCTTGTCACTACGCTTCCAAAACAATCAAAAACAATAAAACTAGCCGGTGCGTGCTCAAAGGAAAGCGCTTTTCACTTCAGAAAAAAAAAACCCGAATATAAACTGCGCGTCAAAATGAATTAAATTAACAGTCCCATCTTTAAGAACAGAGCATTTTACCGTTTGAATCGTTATTTTCTGCCAAGTTTTACCGAAGATATGTTCATTTTTTTAATCTTGTCACTACGCTTCCAAAACAATCAAAAACAATAAAACTAGCCGGTGCGTGCTCAAAGGAAAGCGCTTTTCACTTCAGAAAAAAAGTCCGAATATAAACTGCGCGTCAAAATGAATTAAATTAACAGTCCCATCTTTAAGAACAGAGCATTTTACCGTTTGAATCGTTATTTTCTGCCAAGTTTTACCGAAGATATGTTCATTTTTTGAATCTTGTCACTACGCTTCCAAAACAATCAAAAACAATAAAACTAGCCGGTGCGTGCTCAAAGGAAAGCGCTTTTCACTTCAGAAAAAAAAAACCCGAATATAATCTGCGCGTCAAAATGAATTAAATTAACAGTCCCATCTTTAAGAACAGAGCATTTTACCGTTTGAACCGTTATTTTCTGCCAAGTTTTACCGAAGATATGTTCATTTATGGATTCTTGTCACCACGCTTCCAAAACAATCACAAACAATAAAACTAGCCGGCGCGCGCTAAAAGGAAAGCGCTTTTCACTCCAGAAAAAATCTGAATATGAAGTGCCCATCAAAAAAAAAATTAAACTCACAGGAGATACAGCTGTTTCCGTGTGTGTGACTATTTTTCGAATTTTCTCGTTTTCAACATTTCATACATTATCCACAATACCCCTGTTGAACCAATAGATTCTGCAGACGTCACTGGAGGGCAAAGGATGTATTTGACATTGATCAGGTGATTAAGAAGAATGGTGGCGCGATTCATAATTTCTTCGCCGACTTCTAGGGAAAGTCGATTTGAGTCGTCGAGTGGGGTGGATGCTGATTTGATGCAGTGATCTACAGCATGTAGAATCATGGCCAAACATGCACTTTGTCCCTTAGCCTTTAAAAGGACGCCACGTACGTCGTTGTCGACAGTTGACCTCTGTCTTTCATTAAGCGCATTGCGATGTTCGATGAAGGAATGCATTGCGGCTTCACCAAAAGTGTAAGTCTTTGGTGACTGATGTAGATCTATAATCCCAAGAGAGACGTCTTTAAATGATAGTATATCGTCGAGAAGTTCAGTTTGTAGATCTCGGTAGTCAACATCAATTTCTGGTGGAACATCAAAAAGCTGTCGGTCATTAATGCCATCATGGTCGTCTCGGTAAAGCAACTCTCCCACGTAATATGGTTGAATGAATCCAGTAATATTGAAGCTGGTGTTGTTCATGTTCCCTTGGATGCTTCTGAAATTGCGAGACCATTTTCCACCATTGTACAAGCTCAATAAAGTCTTGGTCATCAGAAGTTCCGTTTGGCTTGGAATAAATCGAGCAGATTGTAAAACGTAGTCATCTCATCATACATGTACAACACAAGGATCTTGTTTCCATTTCTGGACATGACATTGAATAGTTCTTCAAAAGAAAAGTGATCAATAAGGAGCTGTTGTTGCTTATTTTCTTCATTATCGTCACCTTCCTCTCTGACTTCTCATTTTCAAGCATTTCTTCAATTTCTTGAAGGGGCTGGCTCAGCAGGTTCAGGGCACCCGATTTGTTTGTACCCTTTTTTGAAGCAATAACGAACCACAGCAGTGCTGCTTCCTTCCATTTGTTGTTGATCTGTATGCAAGTAGAAGTTCCCATCAGGGAAGCCACCGCTGTTGACAGCGGGAAAAACAAGAACTCTTTAGGAACACCGATGGACTTGGCATGGCAATCCAGAAATGACATCATATCCGTCGAAGACACAGATGCCCAGTCAAATCGTGCATTTTGAACGTCGCCTAACCCTTTTTTGATAATTGGTAAAGATGGCAACTGATTCTGGTTTAACTTGCTGAACGACATCATGGCACAATTTCAAGTCATGTGTGAGTCAATTTTCAAGTCATGTGATGTGTGAGTAAGGACTTAAGGTAAATGCATGAAGATTTTGTCACCTTTTGTTGTGGCGGTTAATCTCCAATGGTCTGTTAAGCCGAGAGCCAATCAGAGATGGGTTTGAAGGGTAATTAAAATCACACATGAGCTGCTCTTGATTGAAAATGAAAGGCAGTGGGTTTGTTATATTCTGTTTTGTTAGCAAGAAAACTGACTTTATAACGTGCTCACTACATATGTCAGCTTTTGTGTTTTTCAACTTACGAATTAGGTGAGTTTGAATGTGGAAAGTTTCTGAAAATGAAGGATAAGGTAATGAGTTTTTCGCAGTTGAAATCACTGCTATTTGCTATGGACCATTTCCCTGAAAAAACACCATTAAGATGGGAATTGATTGCAAGGTATGTACGTGAAAGCAAGTTGGAAGATAAAAATTTGCATTGGGGGGGGTCACTGAAAGCGAAAAGCGGAGAGGCCGAAGAGTTTAATCCTACATCAGAAGGGTGTAAAACAGTTTCACAATGGCCAACCAAGAACTACCCAGAACTACTAGAAAGCCACGATGAGAGCGAGCCCATCTTTAAAGGATCGGAAAAGGATGCCTTTAAACTGATTGTTTTGTTGCCACAGAAATTAATGTGCTGTGGCTCCAGCAATACCATACGCAACAAACCATCTTTTCCAGTAATGTATAGCAGTCATGGAACAAATTTGGCAGCATCATTTCATGGCAACTGCAAGTCAAGCAGGAAAGTTTACTACCACAGCTATTTTGAAGAAGATGCTGACACTAATGAAGAGTCGAAGGAACAGTGAAGGGTGTACTATAATTTTGCACCGGAGTTGCGGTATTTCCAAGTGTCCAATAAAACCCTCTTTGAGACTCATTTGGTGATAGACATTGTTTACAATGTTGAAATATGCACAAGTTCATTCGAATCACGGGCTGATGTATATAATTTTATGCATGGAGAATTGGACAATGAAGTCTTGTACAAACTTGACAAGTTTTCTAGAGCAAATAGCAGCAATGAAAGCAATGTGTGGAAATTCAATGCAGATCGAGTGGAGGAGTGCTATTTTATGTGGAAGACAGTGAATCTTTTAAAAAATAATGGATTCCTGCATTTTTTAAACGTGAAAAAAATATGTCGATGGCAAACGTCAGAGTTTAGAGGAAATTTGTCTGGAGTCGTGGAAGTTGATTTGTAAATCACAGAACAAATGGATACATCAGAAGTGCCAAATTACAGGCTGTGCTGAAGGTTATATCAGTGTTGACGGCCTTGAAAAAGTAGGCAGACCAATGTGCACCGCCCCCAAAGAAAAGCTTAAGGTGAACAAAGGAGAAGCCAATTTTATTAAACACGAAGACACGCTATAAAAAGGATAGCTCCGCCCCAAAATTCAGCCCGATTGAGCTAATTATCCAAAATGGTGGCCAACGGTCACTGCAGTGGATGGAGGGTGCTCATAGCATGTCGTAGAAAATGTAGTTTAGCTGTTGAATAAATGAATAAAAGTGAAAGCTTACTAGTTTTAATTACCTAATTATGTTCTTTCTATCACTAACTAAGCAACTATAAAATTGCAGCTTGGCCCACAAGAGTTCGACGACGACGTGCTTGATGCCGTTCACGTTCCTTGACCAGGTACGCCGCGTAACGTTCGGGGTCCATCTGCTGGAGACGCCGACGGCGCCCTTGTTTCTCTTCGAGCTTCTGGACTCGGTACGCCGCATACCGTTCGGGGTCGGCTCGAGCACGACGGTAGTAGGCCTGCTCCTCTTCACGTCTCCGGGCCAGAAACAGCACTCGGCGCTCGACGGGGTCGACCATGGGCTGGGGTCGACCATGGGCTGGGGTCGACCATGGGCTGGGGTCGACCATGGGCTGGGGTCGACCATGGGCTGGGGTCGACCATGGGCTGGGGTCGACCATGGGCTGGGGTCGACCATGGGCTGGGGTCGACCATGGGCTTGGGTCGACCATGGGCTAGGGTCGACCATGGGCTAGGGTCGACCATGGGCTAGGGTCGACCATGGGCTAGGGTCAACCATGGGCTGGGGTCGACGGCGTGGTGGCACCGAAACGGGCGGTGGTGGTGGCGGCTGTGACGGTGGCACTGATGGTGGTGCTGTACATCGGGCCAACAGCTGTTCTTTCTTTTGCTGGGCACGTGGACAGACTTCCAGCACCACTTGGCACGGGGTGGTGCGACGTCGACGAAGGCGGGCCTGGGCTTTCTGTCCTTGTACGGCGTCGGGATGGGTCTGGCGCCAGAGTCGGACGGATGCGTAATGCTGGGCCTTGTGTTTTTCTCGGTACCGGGCCTTCTGCACGCTCACGGCCTCGGGGTGAGCGGCTTTCCAGGCCTTCTCTTGTGCACGTCTTTGGCCGGGATCCCGGTACGGCATGTTGGACCAAAATGGCGTCCGCCCGCGTGGCCACCCCTTAACACACGGCCCTTCCACCAATCAAAAGCTATCTTTTGACCCACGTGGTCCAGAGGTATCTTCCGGGGGGATACCCCCCTATCCCCCCTCCGCATGATATCGGTCTTCTGTTCCAATCCCTGTGTATTCCTCTACTTTTCGAGCCTTCAGTTTCCTTACAGTTTAGCTAGCGGTTTGTGGATAAACGAAATGCGCAGTGAATAAAATTATCCATGACGAGAGCTCCATAACAAACCAAATTTCGCAATGGCGATGTTGTTGAGCAACCGCTTCTACAAATCTTGCTGACTTTGGCATCTTTTGTAGTGATCATTGTTCAACAATGCTTGCAACGCTTAGGATCTAATTTATCGTGTTGCTTTCCTTTTTTATGGCTGAAGAAAATAGTCAGTCCTTACAGAGGAAAAGGCGTTCGACAGAAGATCACCTTCAATTTTCGTTCAATGTGGAACTGCCCCGTGAACAAGAAAACAGGCATTTCGGGATCAAAGATCCCATCAAGATGGCAAGAAGCGCTCTGAATTGGAGCAAAGCAACCTCCAGGACCCAGAATATGGATTTGATAGAAGCGATGTTGTTAGCGTTTGAAGAAAAGATGCAGCGAAGAAGCGAAACTTTAGCAACATTGACAAGATGGAGTCTTAGCTTGCCATCTGTCGGGAACCAAAGTTCCTTGTCCCTTTCGTCATCCAGTGCACAGCCGGCTCTAATGCCCATTGCTACGTCCACTCCAAAATCGCGGACGTCTCTGCCATTTAATTATCCTGTTCAACCACCGCAAGCAACTTCAGAGTCCTCCTCCTGTCAGCCTCTTCCACTTCAAAAATTTCAAATTTCCACCGAAGCAACAGAAGGTGATCAGATCTACCTGTGCAGTTAAGGAGCTCTGCAAACTTTATTTTCATTTTTTACCTCGGATTTGATGGCGAAATGTTGTTTCTGTGGTAATTTGTTGCAGTCTGATTCCCTGTCCTTCGATAGGCAAGGTCATGCAGTCTCCATCAGTATATTTTGTATGTGTGGTGACTCTATAAAGTGGTTATCATCCCCAATAATGGGAGGATCTACACCAAAATACTATGTGAATATCAGGTAGTACAATTTCAATTTTTGTATAATGTTTGTATTTGTATTACTCAATTTTCTGAAGCATATTTGGCTAGTTAGCAGATAGCATAAATAGGGTTACTGTTTGAAAACATATTTTTTTTGTAGAATGATTCATGGGATATTGTCTACTGGGTTGACAGAAACTCAGTATTCCAGTGTCTGTGAAGCTGCCAATATTGGTGCAGAGGGTGAAAAAACTTTTGATACAGGTTAGACACTTTATTTGCTTTGTTTACAAAACACAACTAAACCTCCATGGGGAAATGTTTCATGAAATGACCATCTCAGTTATGCAGGTGCATCTGACTTGCCCTCAGTAAACATGTGCCTATAGCTACCACATACCTTTCCTGGTATTACTTTCTGTTAATCCTCTTGTTTTGCTTTGAGGTTAGCCTGTATCACAATAAACTGTTTATCTTTTATGCTGTTTATATTGGAACAAATGTTACTACTCTTTTAATGAAATTCTCAAAATTTATGGTTTTGTAGAAGCTCCAGTACATGACTGTGGTAAAGAGAGTTTGTGAAGAATCGATGCATGCTGCTCAAGAGGAGGTCAAGAATAGCCCTGGTTATTTTGCTAATGTAGAGGTAGCAATTTATTTTTGTTCGAAAGTTGTACTTTTTCTTGTTTCTTGTTTTATTGACTGTGATTGTGGGAGCTTGTAAGAGAAGAGGCCGTGGACTGTCATGACACTAACCATTCTGTTTTGTAGTGTGTTATCACGGATGCCAGGCATGATTCCTCTCGGTCAGCAGCGCATACAACTGTCAGCTCTCTCATTTTCGTAAGCTGTCTTCAGTGTATAATTTATTATTTACCTGGCATTGGTTCAATCCTTGTCATATGTCTCTTTGCTTAATAATAATTATTATATGTTTGGTAGGACCAAAAAAGTTGTTGGTGTTTTGAACTGGAGTCGGGCCAGTGAGACGTCAGCAGTAAGCCGTGAGGTTCCTATGACAAAGGAACTTTTGACATTCCTCACAGAGACACAAGGCACATTAATTCATGGAACTATTATTACCAAAATGGAATAAAGTATGTTGCAATATTAAAACATCATTCTAAATTGTGACATATGTTTTGTTTCCTATAG
>BLFK01000222.1:117985-122985 GCA_014634185.1 Astreopora myriophthalma | reverse complement strand
GGAGGACGTCAGCACAAGGCGATAAATTTTCAGTTCTCTCTCTACGCTTCTAACCCACTCTTACCAGTTTATTTCCTCGTCAGTAACTGCACATTTTAAACGCGGAACAACACCAAATAGTTCCATAGTGATACCAATAACGCAAACTTGTATTTTTAAATGACGTCCTCGTTGCCGTCGTCGTCCTGGTTTCGTAAGGTCCGTAATACTAATCGGGGAGACTGGTAAAAGGATACCTAAAGTTTTACCTCTATATATGACAATACTTACGTGCTCCAACAGGAACAAGCACGCCGAATACCTCCATCACTTCCCTCGACAGTTTAACCGAAAAAGCCCGATCCGTTTTTCCATATTTTCTTTCTCCTTTGTGCTCGGGGTATCGACAGCTGGACGTCTTTGTCTGGTTTCCCCAATATTGGCCGAGATAGGCTCGATGTTTTGCGCAGATCACCATCTCTCTCTTTTGTGTCTGAGTCGAGGAGAAAAATCCCGCGCGCGCCATTATCAGATCTCCCTCGGTTAAAACTTCTCGACTCAGGTGACATCGAGATAAATGATTGCCAATGTCGCTGTTACATTCCTCTAACTTAACCAGCTCCTTGCTCCCTCTAAACTCCCCGCATTCTCCAAACTCTCGTGATCTCACATGTAAAAAACAAGCAGCCATATTGCACTCCTAATCTCTCTCCTCCACTTCGGCAACTGAGTTATTGCGTGACGACGTGACAAATACACCTCGTTCTCATTTTGCTTTTTTCTTTTCAAGACCGAAAATGTCGCTTATTGTTTACTTGATTGCGCTTTGTTACTTGAAAAATACAAACAAGCAAACAAACAAAAAATAAACAAACAAAACAGGTAACAGTTAGCCTTAAAAATTGACAGTTTAGGAATAAACTAATACGCCATGGCCTGCTTAAGAAATAGAACTCGGCAAATGTCATTTTTTGATTGCGACTTCAACATTCTTTAATATATTATCTTAACTTAAAATTAAATAAGGTAGCTACATATATATATACATAAAACAGAAAAGATCAAACAAAATTTTACTGCTCAGACCAATTCGAATAACTTATTTGAAAAAAAAAATTACGCGCCTGAATTATTCACCACCTGTTATACGGTGCCTTTAAAAAGTACCGGGTAAATGAAAGAAAAGAAAATTCTTCCAATATTTGCTCTTAGTTGTCAACTAAACTCCATAAAAGGCAACCAATAACTTCTGCTTTTATTTCTGAGCAATAACGACGCTGTTTTACTCCGAAATAGTGGACTGTTTCGAAAAACGACTGAAAATAGAACGGAAAGGGAGCTAAAATTAGAGAGTGTTATTTATGTAAACAAAGCGCCCTGAAAGCCAAATTCAGACTGCCGCTGATTGGCGCTCAGGGAAATACCCGCAGGTTTGACCCGGGAACCTTTTAGAATCAACCTAGACCTCTCATTTGGCATTAATTTTACTTTTACCACAATTAAGAACCAAGCTCTCGAATTCGACCATTAGCCGGCGGTCCTCGCGTAAGCCAAATAGTATGGTTTGTTTTCGAGATTCCAGTACTTCAACAAAAAACTAAAAACGATTGATATTTTGCTTTTCAACTCTTTAAAGGTTTAGAAAACTTCAGGCATTAAAATCAATTCAATGGCTTTTTTAGTTTTCATGTAGCAACGCCATTAATATCGACAAATTTTGGTCTTAAAATCAACCACCGAAGGGCTCAAATCGGCTAAAATGAATTTGCTCTCATAGTGAAAAAATATATATATTTTTCAAAGAGAAATCCAGTTTTAATATTTGGGTACCAAACCCTTTCCATCGGCAGAGTTTAAAGGAAAATGATTTTTTGACGCGAAATCGATCGGACCGTTCTTAGGGACACTGCCTCTTAAACAATGTTTTAAATAATTATTGTAATTTGCCACTTTATAAAGTTACTAATAAACAAGTTTGCTCCAAAATTAAAGGAGTCATTACGCTTGTTCTTTAGAAACTAAGAATTGGAACATACGCTTTTTAGGAAGAAAGGACTTAATTAATAGAGGATTTGCCAAAAACAGGGATGATTTTCTGAAGAGAACATGGCTTGAGTTATCGAGAGCAAAATTATATAGAAATAATGAAAATGGCCTGAAGGTAAACAAAAACTGCTTTGAGTTTGCAGGGGGTTTGAGTTATCGAGGGTTCAAGTTATCGAGAGTGAGATGTATGATCGAAATCCAGGGGAAATCAATTCTGGTTCAAGTAAGCACGAGGTTCCATGAAGCGAGGGTTCTAGTTATCGGGATTCAACTGTATTCCTAAACATAGGATTTTCCTTAAATTTTCACATTCTCAAATTTACATTCAAATTATTTTCAGAAAATCATGCAGTTAATTTTATGAAAATAAAAGGGGTTATTGAGTTTACACGTGGAGTGAAAGAAAAAAATTTATTGGTCATGACTTTCGTTTATTTGGTGGCTCCTAAAGGAGACGTTTGATGGAAGGTAATTTACTATCCAGGGGCTTTTCCCTGGCGCCCGACAACAGCAGGGACAACCTTTTGCAGGTGGCCAATGTATCTGGTACACTTCTCTGGAGTGACTGTTGGCCAGAAGTCTTGGATGCCACTTACCAGCTCCTCCTTGTTGGACAGTTTGACGCATGACCTCAAATAATGCTTGAGTTCATGCCAAAGCATCTCAATGGGGTTCAAGTCTGGACTTTCAGCTGGAGTGGGCCAGTAGTTGATCCCATTTTCCTCAATGAAGGTCATTGCTAGACGGCCTACAAACAAGAGCAAAAGGATAACAACAAAAGTTTAGATGTAGAGGATATTACATGGCCACACAAAGATATGAAATTTCTCCTCGAGTGCTGAAGAATATTTCACCAGTGAGTGCAAGCGACCATGTAATTTTCTTTTTATTATATAAAATCCTTACAATACAACAAAAGATGCTTTACATGTATTCTTTATTTCAGAAACTAAGGTTTGAAATTGAGTACATAAGCTTACAGTCAGTTGCTTATTTTTATCAATCGAAAACCAGGCCTACAGTGTTGTGCAAAAGTAATGCAAAGGTATTTCGCCGAAATTCGCAGCTTTTCTTGGCTTTTCGACGAAAAAATATCGAAATTTCGATGGAAGCGAATTTTCCGCGAAAAGTCACGATAATTCGCAAGGCCTATTGTTTCTAACTACGCGAATTTTCGAACGACAATTCGCTCGGAACAAAAATTCGCTTCGAATTTTCGTGCGAAAAATCGCTCTGTTCGATAAATGACTACGAACAATTCTGCGAAATTTCGCTCTTTATTTGCTCTTTTCGAACATTCCCTCGTATTTTCTGGACAATAATTCGCCAAGTTCAAATTTGCCGCTATGATTCTTTTCTGCCGTCATTTCACAATGTGTAAGCTCTACAACAAACTCTTGTTCGTTTACATAACAATTCTACAAGACTCACCTAGATATACTTCAAAGGTTCCTTTTACTGTTTAGTTCACGTTAAAATGCAGCTCTTTAATTTTACACAATTATTCTGACACACGCCATGTTTTCATAACCCAGACTCCGCGCGTACTTGTTTTTGTATCACCGTGGGAACCGCTTGAGCGTGCTCTTACAATCATTCCCGTTGAAACTCTCTTGTGGTAATCATGCCAAAAGTTTCCAACACGAATCGAGGTCCTTTACAAGCAAGATTTCCACCCAGCTGAGATATTTAAATCGTTCAAAGGAGAAGACTTACTCGTCAGCTTCGCCAGTCTTCGCCAATGTAATGCTACGTACGCAACATCTGTACCGCAGGCCAAATCACTGTGGGCTCATTAGTTTCCAAAATTGTCAACAGCGTTCAAAAGACATTGCACCGTGGCTGGGCTTGAATACGAGCCACTAAAGTGGATGCTTACGGTCGATATGGAAGAAGAAAATGCTTGAAACAAGCTTATTACTTTTAAACCCGGCAAGGATTCAGCATACGAGGTAAGACATCCGAAGACTGTTTTGTACGACTCGACTCTGGAACCGATCGAGACATGCACTGCTCTGCCTAAAACCACGGAAAAGACATTTGAGAGCTTTTCAGTTTTGATTCCAAAATGAAATGTAGTGGTTCATCAAATAAAACTTTTGTCTACAAACGTTCTGTCTCATTTCTGCGTTGTTTGTTTTGGAAAAGCGGGCTTCTGTAAACATTGTCCCATCACCAGAATTCGCGCCCAGTTTCACCGATGGATACGAGTCTGCGTTGGTAGAAATACTTGTGATGCAATGGCAGTTTTCGTTGTGTGAGGCAATCTTTTTTTTTTTCGGTTGAAATAGCCAATTAAATTGTTGCATCATTGAATCTATTTTCGATACGACTTTAGTTTATTTACGCGTACATACGCTTGTTCAGCGATGTTGTTCATGGCGGCCGCCGATTCATGTCACAAAATTTCGCTGCTTCGAATTTCGTTATCTCGAATTTTCGTTTGGTTACCTCGAAAATTCGCTACTTCGAATTTCGCTATCTCGAATTTTCGAGAAAGATCGTGAATTTTTCGCTTCGAACCCTACGAAATATCGTTTGAAAATTCGATGACTTTTCGTGGAAAATTCGCCAGAACAAAGGACGAATTTCGACGAATTTCGTTTGCATTACTTTTGCACAATACTGTAGTTATTTCGATACAAAGTAAGACTTAAGAAAAAAGGCCACAAATAAAATCTATATAAATAGAAAACGTATAAACAGGTAGGTCCCTGGCATAAACTATAGAGGATATTACATGGCCGCATAGAGATACAAAATTTCTCTTTGAGTGTTCAAAAATATTTCACGAGTGAGCGCAGCAAACGAGTGAAATATTTTTCAACATGAGAAGAGAAATTTTGTATCTCCAAGCGACCATGTAATTTTCTTTTTATTATTTAAATTTCTCACAATACAAAACCCTTCGGAAAACCACAAGTGCTTGACAGCACATGAAAATACTGTGAGCTGATTGGTCAAAAATCATATCA
>BLFK01000222.1:97985-105485 GCA_014634185.1 Astreopora myriophthalma | reverse complement strand
CGCTTTGATTTACTGTGCTAAATGGAACTTGACCTCGTATCTAATCTGTCAATCAAACTGGCGGTTTCATACGGTGATCACATGCACAAGCACGTGAATGAAATGTTACAGTAGAAGCTCTCAGTTCGAATCTTCCAAAATGGCAGGAGTCAAAACAACTCCTGTCAAAAAAGTTTCCTGTTTGAATTCTGCATCTGCATGTAGAGTATGTGGCTCGCAAGTTTACGTGAATGGAGGTTTTTATAGTTTAGTAGTGGCTGGAAAGTTGAAAGAAGCAAATATAGTGCAGAGAATTGCAGAGCTTTTCGGGGTTGAAGACGACAGTGTATCAGTTGGACCGCATATTTTGTGCAAGAAATGTTTCAGACGAATTGAGTGATATGAAGCTACTCTCCGAGAGTTAAGTTCTTTCAGAGAAACATATAAAAGCAACGAAGCCCAAAACCAGATAACAAAGCGTTGCAGCAGTTCTCCTGGATATGGTGTAAAAAAGTCCCGTCCTTTGTCTTGTGGAAATGTGCAAAGATCACTCAATGTGGCTTCTGCAACTCCACCAAATGTACAGCCAGTCGATGATGTAAAAGAGAACATGGAGCTCACATTTACACCAGGAGGCGTAGAGGTAAAAAAATTAATATAGCATTCTTTTTTACCAGAATTGAAGATTCGTGCTCACGCAATAATCATCTTCGGCGAAATATTTTTGCACTAGAAAAGTTGAAATAATAGAATATTAAGAATTACATGCACGACTGTTTTAACTGAAATTTTGCCCTCAAAATTAAAACGGTTATACAAGAGTAAGGTTAATAATACCAAATAATCAAGGGAATCGCTATCGTTAGAAATCATATCTGTTATCCATGTCTATCAGCTTACATGTATGTCAATGTTATCTGGTAGAGTAAACAGCTGCAAGTTTATATCTGGTTTTGGTCAAGATTTTTTGGTGGTCTTTCCTTGAAAAGAAAGGGTTTTTTAAATTAATTCTGCAGCTTTTTCTTGATAAGAGTGCAGTTTAAATTTTCAATTTTTGAACGAGAATTCTTTTTTATGTAAAATATGTATATATAAATATATTTATGAAAAACTGTATCATTGTGTAATGCAATTCCAGGGTTTTGATTGGCTTAGCAGCCATGGTGTATGAGCCATTACACCATGGCCAAGAAATGGTGACCATAAATTGTTTCTCTTGAAAACGAAATCAGCGAGGCCTAACAATAATACTTGATTGTTTTTAATAAAATAATATTATTCCACTCAAGCTTGTTGGATATGAGATGATTCGTTGGCTATCTATCTTCTCATATCCAAAGCACACTGGTGGAATAATTGTTAAATATATATTTACTTGGATGAAATTTTACATTTAGGTGATACTTAATTTTAAGAGTGGCAAAAGGAGTAGTATTCCTAGAGATGACACAGACCGTAAAGCCATTAAACAGCTTGCTTTGGGGCAGTTTGGATATGCTGTAAATTCCTTGTACTCAAAACAAACTGTGAGGGATGAATTGCTCCAGAAAGTCTGTAGCAGTATAAATGAAGAATGTAGGGAGTTGTGTTCCACCAGGAGCCCGTCTGTTTTGCAGGATGTGTCTTCACTAGGACTGAAGCAGTTTACAGAAACTGCCCATGTAGCTGAACTTTGCCACCAGAGCTCCTGTACTGTATGCTGTCTTGTCTTCTGCAGTTGGAAAAAATCCTACAGTGAAAGAAAACCTTGATCTCCAAGAGCCCAATACAACAAGCGAGCAACACACCAAAATCGTACCACCAATTAGCATGGCTGCCGCCATTCTTCTAAAGTCAAGGTGCTCTCAAATGAGTGCACAAGCTTACAGGCTTTTAACAGTTCTATGGTATAGTGGAGCAAAGAAACAGGTTAGTTAACTAACATTTCTGTTTCACAGAAGTCAGAAGGGAGATGTGTCAACCTACATGTCGGGGAATATACTTATTTTAAGGACGGTGCCTAATAATAAAGTATTTTTGTGCGGTTTATGACTATGCAGGAAAAGCAGATCTTAGCAAGGCCTGTCAGAATCCAAAAAGAAAATTGGGGGCAACCACGCATTTTTCAGAGATAATTAAGCAACAATATTTCTAAAAAGTGTCAAAAAATAAAGCAATGTATGGGATTTTATTCCTACATTGAAGCGTAATTATCTCCGAAAATGCATGGTTATCCCCAATTTACTTTTGGGATACCAAGAGCACATGCTACATTCTGTTTCCTCCGTATAGTTTTAAACCGCGCAAAATATTCCTGTATTAGCAGGCACCACCCATAGGAAACCAAAGTATCTCGAGATACGCAGAATGTATGGGCAGTAACAATAGTAGGCACCGTCCTCAAACTTCAAATTATTTTCCCTTAACCAAAGAACATCCGTACTTTGCCTGGTTAATGTGGGGAATTATAGATCGTTTTCACTCACGTGACCAAAAGCCTAGTAACGGTCGCTACGCCGCCATATTGGTGGAGTAAAACTGTAAACAAACCGAGTCGCGTCTTCACTGTGAAGATGGTTTTTTGCATGATAGTTGGCTGTGGAAGCGAAAGTGTTCCAGGTAAAGATCTTCATTTTGCTCGAGTCCCATCAGTAGTCACAAACCAAGGAGAAGAAGCGGAAAAATTATCCTTTGAACGGCGATCGCGTTGGATTTCAGCAATAAGTCGGTCTGATTTGACCGAAAAGATTCTCGCAAATGATCATGTATGCAGCCGCCATTTCGTCTCAGGAAGAGCAGCAAAAAGTTGGGACAAATACAACGTTGACTGGGTGCCGACTTTAAACCTGGACCATAAAAAGAGTGTGGAGAGAGGAAACATCGAATAAGCATCACAAAGAGGACAGAGAGCTAATGAGAAAGAAAGGAAGCGAAAGGAGCAAGAAGAGAGGGAACGCGTGCTTGCAGAGGAGATCGCAGCAAAGAAACTTAAGTTGAATGAACCGGGTGAACAGATTTCAGATATTTCCTTTGCCAAAGAACCTCCAACGTGTGTCGATTCCAGTACACAAACGGAGGAGTTTGACTATCTAGTAGCTGGAGCGCCACCGCAGCGACCATTTTGCGAAGATGAATTTCGGAACGACGACAAGAAAGTAAATTTTTATACCTGATTACCTTCGCTTGACACGTTAAAAGCTGTTTTCCTTCGACTTAATCCCTTCGTTGCTCGAAAGGCCCAACATATTACTCGTTTTCAAGAATTTGTCATGACCTTGATGAAGCTTAGACTAAATATGCCTTTGGAAGATCTCGCTTACCGATTTAATGTCTCGGTTTCTACGGTGTCAAGAACATTCCAGGCGTGGATGGTCGTGATAGACGTAAGGCTGCGGCCTTTAATTAAGTGGCCAGAACGTGAGGAATTGTGGCGAACCATGCCTCAATGCTTTCAGTACTCGTTCGGGAAGAAGACTACAGTAATCATCGATTGTTTTGAAGTGTTTATTGACAGACCTTCAAACCTAATGGCACGTGCACAAACATTCTCAAACTACAAACATCACAACACTGTGAAGGTCTTGATAGGCATAACTCCACAGGCAACAATTTCATTTGTCTCTAAAGCTTGGGGAGGGAGAACGTCTGACAAGTATTTGACAGATAATTGTGGCATACTAGACAAGTTGTTACCAGGCGACCTTGTCCTAGCAGATTGGGGGTTTACCATTCAAGAATCCCTTATGTTTAGGCATGCACAGTTGGCAATTCCTGCCTTCACTCATGGTAAAGAACAACTGGACCCAGTGGATGTGGAAGGAACCAAGGGCATAGCTAATGTGCGAATACATGTGGAACGGGTCATTGGTCTTCTGCGAAGGAAGTATACTATTTTAAGTGGAACTCTTCCGATTGATTTTTTGATGTGTAACCCTAATGGAACACAAGAAGCATCGACTCCTATGATTGACAGGATTATCAATGTCTGCTCTGCCTTAGTAAACCTTTGCCCTGGAATTGTTCCATTTGATTGAAATAATAACATCAGGGCTTTGTTGTTTAAAGATGATTAATGTCAGGGTTTTCAATTTGGATTTTAAAACACAATATTATTTTGGAGCCAAATAAAGACAAAAGTATATATTTCGCAGATCAGCTGAATCAGTGATAGCTTAACCCTGCTCTAAACAGACTGACCTGGAATGTTATAATGAACCCTGAGTATATATTATTAGTTAAATGATTGGAAAAAGCTGCATAGCACGGGCTTTGAAACAATTAAGCAAGTGGGGGCGCATCATTGGTATATTAAAACGTACTTGCGATGGGTTTTGCCCATACACAAGACATGTGGCGAATGCTATTGCAAACACCCCACAGTCACTCGTATTTAGTTGCTGCTGAACAGGCAGCTGGTTGATTCCCTTGTAACTGGGGCCAAGTAAGCTTTTAACCAAGTCCACAATTTCTTGCGATGGTACAGGATTGGACAGACTGTCCACTAGATTAACGTAGCCCGAGGCACAGTTGATGGAACTAACACATACCCAGTGGTTGTTGTTGACATGGAGAATCTGTACAAAGTCAGAAGTTACAATATCAAACTGCCCTACAGGACCAAGTGTTGGTCTCTGAAATGCACTAATGTTTTTGTTGATATTTGCTAAGAGAATTTGAGCCTCATGTATGATAGCACAATCAAGCCATCCTGTAGGTGATGAAATTAGGTTGAACTTGTTATCACCAAGGCTCATCAGAGATTTGTACTTCTCAGTTGGTGTGGACAAAGTTTGAATAAAAGTCACATCACCATCATCATCATCATCATCTTTATGTGGGCGTCTCACTTTCACCTTTTTGCAGCAAGATGGACAGATCCATGTAGTCTGCCTATTGTTAGGCATCCTCTTGTAATTTAGGCAGTTAAGGTGAAAATACCTGCCATTCTCGCATGATTTATTATGGCAGTGTAGCAGTTTTTCAGATTCACTGGGTTTTGATTTACACACGCAGATGAAGTCGTAGCTCATTGCTGGGTTAGGGACATTGGGATCCTTTTTTTCCTTTGATTCTTTCATTTTGGCTTTCCTTAATTTCTTGAACTCAGGTAAGTTTCTGCAGTGGGGGCAGTACCAAGTTTTTGGAATGCTTTCAATCTTGAGACACGATAAATGAAAAGAAACAATAGGACATTTAGGATTACAGCAAAGGACACCTTTTTCAGTAGTGTTCTTTCTGCAATAGCAAATGCCGCCTGGTTCTGGTTGTTTATCAGTTTGGACTTGAGCCATAAAGTGCTTCCTAGTGTACCATTTACCAAGCACTTCAGGCAGAATGCATGTTCTCCAAAATTTGGTGAGCTTGGGCAAAACAGAATTCCAGTGTTGTTCATCAGGCAGAATTCGCTGGTGAAAAAATTTGGTGGCACCACACTCATCGAAAGCACACACAACAAAGTCACAGTACTTTCTTTCCACAGTAAAAAGCTGCTGTTGTGTTTGGTAGAAATACTCGTGTCCTTTTTTAAGCCAAAAATTACCAGCACTGTCTTTTCTCAAACATGACGAACTTTTAGAAACATAGCTTTCAAAGTCACAATTGTCAATGCAAAAAGGACACTTAACCTCTCGACACCCTTCTCCACAACAGTCACAAGAACAGAGAAAGTCTGGGGTAGCATGTAGCCAAGGGTATTCTTTGTTGATGAACATGCCACACTTTACTATTTTGAAATTTTTGTGTTTCTCCTTCATAACATGTTCATAAGCACTGATTGCTAGTCCCTCATGTTTACACCCATGCATTATTGCTTTAGGAAATACTTTGTTTAATTCAGGATAACAAATTGATTGAATTAGAGACTGTGAAGGTAATGCTGGATTTGTGTGCGAGGCTACTTTGCTTTGAGACGCTCCAATCCTTCCCGCTCGGTGTTTGTAAAAGTTAGCTCCCTCTGATTGGCTTCTTGTGTCTTCCTCAATCTGCAGTCTTTGTTCCTCGGAAAGTTCGATTTCTTTTTCGAAACAAACCTGCAGGAGTTCGGGATATTCAAGATCTTGATACTTAGGATCTGACAAATCCTGAACAGTCGGAATTTCGCGGCTTTTTAGCACAAAGCTCTCGGCGAATGGAGGGACTAGACTGAGGGCTATGGGCTTGAATTTAGAATTGTTCAGTTCAGCGTAGAAAGAATTCATCTCCTCTTCCGACGGAGCTGGCACACCTTTTGACTCAATTTTTGGCTCCTCTGCCAGGTTATCGCCCTGCGATATGTCGAAAACCCTATTTAAGGTTGCATCCAAGTCAGTTTTCATTTTCTTTGCTGACGTAAAATTGATATCGCGAACTCTTGCGTACTCGACTTCCTTTACATACGAAGGTAGAATCCACGAACACTTCACTTGCGTGCATGACATTTTTCCATTTATTTTTGTCCATGCCTCGAGGTAAAAGAGTACGCTAGCTACATGGGAGCAGGATTCCCCAAGACCAGCCTTACAGCCACAGCAATGCGCAGAAATAATAGTTCCTTGCTTTTCGGTAATAATCCACACTGGAATCAACGACTCATTCATTCTCTGCGAATGTCTTACCTTCGCTAGAACTACGAAGTTATCCTTGACTATGTGGCCCTGAACACTTGAAATAAATCCAGATACCATCTGGTTGTGCGCTTGAAGGCTTCGAAATGCTTTAAATTGCTGTTTTGTGTAGTAACTTGTCTCTAAGACAAGGTAAAAAAGAAGATCCGTCGATTCCACCGGAGGTAAACAATCGGGTTGGAAGTTCTTGCCCTCGATTAACACAGGATCGATCCCAATCGGTGATATTTTTTCGAGGTAACGTTTCTTGACCTTTGGCTCTAACTTATTAGCATAATCTGAAAGAGGTATGCAAGCTTTTTCACTCATATTTTCGCTTGACTTCACTTCATTCTCTTGAGTATCGAGCGCCATTTTAAAATTCCACGGGAAAAGTACTCCACCAATATGGCAACCGGAAGTTATGTGACGTCACGTGAAAACGATCTATATTGGACTATGAGCTTTGTACTTTTGACCCTTTGGGTTTTTCCAGAAGCAGAAGTGTTCAATTAACTAACATTCCTTCACTCCTCTTGAAGGTTTATGACCGTGGAGTTAAATGGGGACTCACCATGAGCCACACTTCTACCATAAAGAAAAGTGGAACAGCTTGGACAGGAATATGATGAAAAGGTATTAAAATGGAAAGCTGAACAAGAGCGGCACAAAAAATTTCAGATAACCCTGGAAACTATATCCGAATGTATAGAAGAATGCGAAGCTCCCCTGTGTGATGATCGTCTGAGGCGGGAGGTTAAGGATCGACTATACACCCACTTCAATGAAACTGTGTAAGATGACTTGTGCAAACAGTTGGCGAATATTGCCACTGTTGATTCCAATAAAATGGATGAAGTAACACAGGAAAAATTTCAGTTTCCCAAATTGGGAAATTCCTGTAAATTTCCCCAAATTTGGGAAAATCTTGGGAAGAAAATTCCCAAATTTGGGAAAATTT
>BLFK01000222.1:84132-86632 GCA_014634185.1 Astreopora myriophthalma | reverse complement strand
AGGTTTATATAAGCAAGTTTGTACGAACAAAAGACCTGACCTACAGTATTGTGCAAAAGTAATGCAAACGAAATTCGTCGAAATTCGTCCTTTGTTCTGGCGAATTTTCCACGAAAAGTCATCGCATTTTCGAACGATATTTCGTAGGGTTTGAAGCGAAAAATTCACGATATTTCTCGAAAATTCGAGATAGCGAAATTCGAAGTAGCGAATTTTCGAGGTAACCAAACGAAAATTCGAGATAACGAAATTCGAAGCCGCGAATTTTTGTGACATCAATCGGCGGCCGCCATGAACAACATCGCTGAACAAGCGTATGTACGCGTAAATAAACTAAAGTCGTATCGAAAATAGATTCAATGATGCAACAGTTTAATTGGCTATTTCAACCGAAAAAAAAAAGATTGCCTCACACAACGAAAACTGCCATTGCTTCACAAGTATTTCTACCAACGCAGACTCGTATCAATCGGTGAAACTGGGCGCGAATTCTGGTAACGGGACAATGTTTACAGAAGCCCGCTTTTCCAAAACAAACAACGCAGAAATGAGACAGAACGTTTGTAGGCAAAAGTTTTATTTGATGAACCACTACATTTCATTTTGGAATCAAAACTGAAGAGCTCTCAAATGTCTTTTCTGTGGTTTTAGGCAGAGCAGTGCATGTCTCGATCGGTTCCAGAGTCGAGTCGTACAAAACAGTCTTCAGATGTCTTACCTCGTATACTGAATCCCTGCCGGGTTTAAAAGTAATAAGCTTGTTTCAAGCATTTTCTTCTTCCATATCGACCGTAAGCATCCACTTTAGTGGCTCGTATTCAAGCCCAGCCACGGTGCAATGTCTTTTGAACGCTGGTGACAATTTTGGAAAATTATGAGCCCACAGTGATTTGGCCTGCAGTACAGATGTTGCGTACGTAGCATTACACCGGCGAAGGCGAAGCTGACGAGTAAGTCTTCTCCTTTCAACGATTTAAATATCTCAGCTGGGTGGAAATCTTGCTTGTAAAGGACCTCGATTCGTGTTGGAAACTTTTGGCATGATTGCCACAAGAGAGTTTCAACGGGAATGATTGTAAGAGGACGCTCAAGCGGTTCCCACAGTGATACAAAACAAGTACGTGCGGAGTCTGGGTTATGAAAACATGGCGTGTGTCGGCGAGTGGCCTTGTAGAGCCAAGAAACGACTGAAGAATAATTGTGTAAAATTAAAGAGCTGCATTGCTTTTAACGTGAACTAAACAGTAAAAGGAACCTTTGAAGTATTTCTAGGTGAGTCTTGTAGAATTGTTATGTAAACGAACAAGAGTTTGTTGTAGAGCTTACACATTGTGAAATGACGGCAGAAAAGAATCATAGCGGCAAATTTGAACTTGGTGAATTATTGTCCAGAAAATACCTGGGAATGTTCAAAAAGAGCAAATAAAGAGCGAAATTTCGCAGCATTGTTCGAAGTCATTTGTCGAAAAGAGCGATTTTTCGCACGAAAATTCGAAGCGAATTTTCGTTCCGAGCGAATTGCCGTTCGAAAATTCGCGTAGTTAGAAACAATAGGCCTTGCGAATTATCGTGACTTTTCGCTGAAAATTCGCTTCCATCGAAAATTCGATATTTTTTCGTCGAAAAGCCAAGAAAAGCTGCGAATTTCGGCGAAATACGTTTGCATTACTTTTGCACAATACTGTAAGGACTGGAAAAATGGACTGGCGTTTGTATGCGGGTAGTGAATTATGTCAGGTCAAGATCGACATTTTGAACCAAAATTTGGGATCAGTATTTTTTTTCCCTTGAAACTCAGCTTGTTACTTGTTACTTTACTCATTAAGAATGGTCTTTGAAGAGCTTTTTTTAGGTAATGTGCGCCATTTTTCTTTCAGTTCACACATCAAATGTCTGTTTTTTCTTCATTTCAACTCCCCTATAGCTCCTATCCATGATGATTCGGTATTATATATTTTACAGACACAAGCAAGTGGGAGTGCTAGCAAGTGAGCATTGGCAGCACAAATTTCCAAAGTTCAACACTCCAGAGAAAAAAGCTGAACTTGAACAATTTGCCAAGAAGATCGCTGGGGAGTGTTCACTACCCGAGGCTGGCTTTTTCACAGATGGTATTGTTCAGCATATTAAAGCCTTCTTTAGTGAGCAAAGAAGATTCCACAAGAACAAGAAAAAGGTATCAGAGGGCTATAATTAATGCTTGTAAATGCATGGCAATAGATATTTCCTCCACTATAATCTCTTAAAAGTTGTGTGAATTTCATGCAAGGTTGGCTGGGATTTAATCTGATAATGCCAAATTTTTGTTGGCATTTGCCTGATGCACAACTGTTACTTTGTTTACCACTTGTGGTACTATAGTTAACAGGTGAATATTTGCTGGTTGTTGGCTGAGAAGAATGCTGCTGTCTTAAGCACATGATATCCATTAAATTCTAAATCTGACATTGTTTACAAACATGTGTATGTGCATCTTGAAGACGTGTATTCCACTGTACTT
>BLFK01000222.1:56562-64062 GCA_014634185.1 Astreopora myriophthalma | reverse complement strand
ACCTACAAGTTGGAGGGTATCAATACCTTCAGCGACGAGGGATTTTACGCTTTCAGAGCCTATGGTATCGGTCCTGGAAAATATTTGAAGCAGGTTAGTATATTATAAGGAGGATGTTGTTAGCTGACGCAAACCCAAAAGAGATCTACTCCAAAACTGCATGTCTTTTTGAAGAACAGCTTTGTTACATAACATTGACCAAATCCATCTCCAGTGCTCAAAATTCTCTACTCCATGGATGCGTTTATGCTATTTTAATCAGTGAGACAATAATTCTTAGGTAGACATTGACTCCAGATTTGGATTCTGTGGGTGTCCCCGGGCCCAGTCTCGTGGGGAGAGTCTGCCCTCTCCTTGGTCAGCAGATGGTCGCCAGGCGCCACTTGGTGGAAAAAATTCCAGAAAGAAAATTTAGAGTTTGAATCGGCATACATATGGCATAATTCGCTGATCATGATCAAGAAAAAGCCCTTCTTTTACCAATTATGGTTTAATGCAGGCGTAGAGAAGGTCGTCGACCTCCTCAATAAGGATGGCAGTTCCTTTTCCTTTGATGAATTTCTGAAAGAATTTAATGTCAAGACAAACTATTTAGAGTATTTTAAAGTTATTTCAGCACTAAGAAAGTATAAAAAAATGTGTTTATCGGTTGTCGATAGTGTTGGTTCAAAAGATACTTTAGATTCTCTCCTTCCCAATACAAATACTTGCAGAAAGGTGTACCAAGGTCTTACTGAGAAAAAAGCCACATCACCTCTAAAAAGCCAAGATAAGTGGATGAAAGAGATAGCAATAGCTGAAACCGCAACAGTCAATTGGGAAAAAAACCTATTTACTGGCTTTTAAATGCACTAAAGCAACAAAACTTACAGAATTTCAATTCAAACTTCTTCATCGAAGAATCGCGACTAACGATTTTCTCTGCAAAATAGGATTGAAACAGTCTGATCTTTGCACTTTCTGCGGAGAAAAAACTGAAAATCTAATCCACTTATTCCTGAGGTGTAAACACTCAAAAGCCTTTTGGGGAAGATTTTCTCAATGGTTAACACAAAATATCTCCAATATGGAAGGATTTGTCCCTTCAGAGGCTATACTTCTTGGTATAGTTACTGAATCAAAAAAATTACTATTACACCATCTGATACTTGTCACCAGATATCATATTTACATTTGTAAGCTGAATGAAACACGACCTAGTCTCGAAATGTATCAACAGCTTGTCTACAATACTTTACAAATTGAAAGCACAATTGCAATAGTTAATAACTCCATGCATGTTTTCAAAAAGAAATGGTCCTGTTTTAAAAACATAGCACATTTTCAATCAATAAATATAGATTGAGTGACGTGAGGCGTGGGCGAGACCCTGCAACTGTGTTTGTGTTTGTCTTGGAAAAGTATATCTGTATTAAAAACAAAACTTTAAATGAATTTTACCAAAAATGGGCGATATCATTTACTGTATAATATCAATTTCTATTTGTATTTGCAACATATATACTTTTCCATACATTAGCTAGCTTTTATTTCTATTTCTAAATAAGTTAAATTTAGGGAAATCACGTTAATATGTCCAACCTATAATGTTATTACCTTTTAAGTATTTCAATTTTCTATTGCCTTGTGTTAAGTCTGCAAGGCGTCATTATTGTAATGCACTTTTATGCCATATGTTACTGTCAAAGCCGCACATAAGCTCTGCACAGGCCGAGCCCAGTTTGATGAGAACAGAAAACCTGGATGAGAAAGCAAACTATGGATTGGCAAACTTTTGACCACGTGAGTGGCCGTTTATTAAATCAATAAAGTGTACAGTTATCATTGGCCAATCACTCATCCATAAGGATGACCTAAGCCTTTAAACGACTTTGTTCTCAGCAAAGGTGAGGGTAAGTAAAAAAGTAAGAACTTTATTAATGTGTCGAAATCGCTAGCATACAGTGTATACTAATTGGGGACACCTAGCTAAAAATTAATTATCAAGTAAATAAAATAGAAATATCTGTACATATGTATATATTGAATGAACGGTGAGCCATGCATTAAAATCAATTATGAAATATATTTACATGTGTATATATGGAATAGGTAATGAGTCATGCATTATCTGAAGATCAGTTGTTAGTTGTTGCATAAAAGACAGTCTTTGCAAGTATAATCCAGCAGGCTTGTAAAATTAACCTTTTTAACGCGTTTTTTAAAAGCGTCTAATGATTCAGACGATCGGATAGATTTGTCAAGTTTGGACCAAATGACAGGGCCTAGATAAGTCAGGCTGTGTTTGCCATAGGCAACAGTCCGAAATCTTGGTATGACGAAATCAGAGTTTCTAAGATGATACTGAGAATTAGTAGCAACAAATAAGTCAGCAATGTAAGGAGGGGCCAGACCATGTTTGACTTTATACATTATGGTTGCAATAGCTTGGGGTCTTCGCGTATAAAGTGTTGGTAGTCTCGCTCTTTGCAAGAGTTCCTCATACGTCGATTTATTGTCACAATAAACAGCGCGTATTGCTCGTTCTTGAATTCGTTCTAGTTTTCTGGTATCAGAAGAACGACAAAAATGCCAGACAGTCTGACAGTATGTGAGATGAGGTAGTATACGAAATTTGACAATGTGTAATTTAGCTGATGTCGGAATAAGGTTGCGTAATCTCAGAAGAACACCCGTTTGACAGGAGGCTTTTCTACAAACATTGCTCACATGATTCGAAAATGATAGTTGATCGTCTAAAGTAACTCCTAAGAGTGTTATCTCCGATTTCTGATCAATTACGATGTCATTAATAACGATGTGTAGATCCTTGTGACAATTCCTCGGACCCAGACTCATCACCTGATACTTTGAAAAATTTCCTTGTAAAAGATTGTTGTCATACCACTTAGAGATGTTGTTTCCTTCCTCAGTTAAAATGTTTTCCGCCTCGTTAATTGTCTTCGCCACTGAGAACAGTTGGTGGTCATCAGCATACATAAATAACCTGTCTTCGTCAGTGGAGAGGTGTAGATCATTTTGGAAAATATTCCAAAGAAGAGGCCCGAAGCTTGATCCCTGGGGACAACCTCTCGTCGTCGCGTACCAACCGCTTGTTGCTTCTTGACTAATCCTAACTCTGTTTTTCCTATTTGTAAAATATGATCGCATAAGGGCCAGTGAGTTGTTAGAGAAACCGTATGCCCTCAGTTTGTTTAACATTAGGGGAGGGTACAGCGAATCAAATGCCTTTGACATATCAGTGGACAGGACTCCAACAACATTCCTGTTGTCAACAGCCTTTTTCCATCTTTCCACCAATCCAATGAGGGAGGTCTCACAGCTCTGATCCTTTCGATATGCAGTCAGTTTGTTGCCTAACATTGGATCTATAAATGATGCCAGCTGTTTGCTCAGTAACTGCTCAAATACTTTCCCTATCACTGTTAATACTGTAACGGGTCTATAGTTCTTAATGTCTTGTTTGTTATCTTTCTTAAACACGGGTACCCAGTCACCTTTCTTCCATTGCAGTGGCCAATCACAGGATTCGATGCATCGGTTATATAAGTCAGCGAGGGGATAAGAAAGCTCCCTACTTGCTATCTTTAAGATCTTGGATGGTATCTGGTCGTGACCTGTGCTCTTGGTATAATCCAAGTTAGATAGCACAACCGCAATTTCATTCGGCTCAAGCATATGGAATTTAAATTGTGAGGAGTCACCAGGAGGTCCACGATTACAGCTTTGCGTTATCATGTGTACACTCTCATGATGGTACAGTTGGTCCTCGGACATACCTAATAAATGAGTGTCACCGATGTCGTTAGCCACTGAAGAGAAATATTTGGCAAAGTGCTCCGCAATCTTGCGTTGATCCCGTTCAATGACACCTTCGATATCTATGTTAAGTAGGACGTTTTCACACTTTTTCGACTTTGAGTGAAGAAAAGGCTTAAAAACACTGTAGAAATTCCTAGGATTCGTTTTCAGATCGTCAGCTTTCTTGTTCCAGTACTCTTTGATTGCTCTCCGCCGGAGTCTTGTAGCAGTATTCCGCCACGTTTTCATTAGTTCTCGGTTCTCCTCGGTAGGGTTTCTTGCATATCGTTTCGCATACCTCCTCTTTTTCCTAATTGCCTTTTTCCATTCTAGCGTCATGTACGGTACGTCTACTGCACGGACTCTCATCTTTTTCAGCGGAATGTGATCATTAATGATGCTAGTGAGAAGAGTGTGCCAATAGGAATGCTGGTCTTCTATTGAATCGAAGATGCTGCTTACATGCCAAGGAGCCATGTCTAAATCCATTTGTAATTCCTTTTCATTCAGTTCTTTGTAACATCTTACAGTCAGCACTTTGCTTTGGTAAAAAGCGTTTCGTTCTTTCATGAGTCCATATACCAGGGCGTGATCACTTATTCCGACATCACAAACGCCACAATCCTTAAATAGCTCTGGCTTATTGGTTAAAATAAGATCAATTAATGTTTGGCTGTTATTAGTAATCCTTGTTGGTCTAGTAATGACACAAGTCAACCCGTGTGTGTCTTCCAGATCTCGTAAGATTTTCCCTTCCCTCGAGAGTGGACGAAGCCTGTCGAGGTTCAGGTCGCCTGTGATCACCAAAAATGATTTCTGAACTGACGCCCATGATGTCAAGTCGTGTAGATCTTTCTCAAGGGTAACGTGGTAATTATGTCCAGTCGGCTTGGGTGGCCTATAGATGCCCAGAATCACTACATCGTACCGTCCAAATTTAGACTGAATTGCCAAAGGTTCGATCGTAGTAAATTTTCTTGGCAAACCCAGCCGTTTAGAAGGTAGTTTATCTGAAATATACGCCATTACACCACCTCCACCTTTTTTTCGATCATTCCTATATGTATTATAGCCACTCTGTGCAAATTGCAAATCCGGATATGTGCGGTCGATCTTAGTCTCAGTAAGAAATACGACTTGAGCTTTAGATTCCTTGATTAATGATCCAATCTCTTCCACTTTATTTTGAAGACCATTTACGTTCATATGAATGAGAAGAATTTCACGAGCGTCCTTTGTTCTTTGTAGTGAATCGGGTAATGAATCCACATTAGCATTTTCTTGTTCGTTGCCCGTATTAGCATAAGACGACTCAAGAATTGGTTCATCGCCGCTTTGATCAAAGAAAGAGTTTCCGCATTCGGTAGGGAGCAAAGAAAACAAGTCCAATCAAGACTGTAATTCTCTAGATAATATTGTAAAATGTGTTTTCCCATATTAATGCATTTAGCATGGAACCAGGTTTTGCATTCCGCACACAATATGGCGTCTTGATTCTTTCTCACTGATTGTTGACATTCACCGCAGGGATGTTTCGGGGTACTAGTTCTTTTCCTATGCGGTCCTGGGTTAGGATGGATGTCTCCGGACTTTAAATGTAGTTGGAAGGAGCTTGTACCTGAGACGTTGTAGGGAATACGTGATGTAGTAAACGTTCTTCTACGTGTACATGACAGCGGGCGAGGTCGAGTTGCAAACCTTGTATCAGAAATAAACGTTAGCAGGGTGACATCCACCGAGTTTTCGTTCAAATAAGACGTGTGTTGGTAAATATCCCATATTGAAAATAACATAAGTGCCAATATGAAGGAGTGAAGCCGACAAGGTCTGTTAATAGTCAATCGATGCTCCACGCCTGTAACCGCCATGTTGAACCTCCGTCGCCGTAACCAGTCAAAAGGGTGAAAACCGCAGGCATGTCCCTGAATGATTGTAAAGATACAACGGAGAAGAAGGGGTGGAGGAGGAGCTGACAAACTAACACGATGCTTTCTTATACGAGAGAGAGCGAGAGAGAGATTCTTGAGGGGCGTGACGTCATTAGGAAGCGATGTACCGGAAGTCTTTCAACCGCTAGTGAAGTGAGATCGAAGCCATAACAAACAGCATAAAATCATTTATTTTACTGGGTAAAATAAATCTCCTATCTTATAATAATAATAACTTTATTTTTCCAATATGGTAGAGAAATTTAACTATTTAAACTGTCTAAAAATACATTGGGCAAAATAATTAATATGCAAATGATAAAATTTACAAATACTATAATTTACAAATACTATAATTTACAAATACTATAAAATAAACTAAAAATGAGCAATAAATAAGTTGATAAAATTATAATATTATATACATTAGGATTGTAGAACAGTTTATTTATAACTTTCCTGCTAGTTCATTATTAAAATATCTACTGGCTTTGATTATAAATGAATTTGCTGCTCTTTTGGTACGTGCTGGTGGAACTGCTACTATACCCTTAGCCTGAGATTGTGTGCTATACTGGTTTTGATAGTGCTGCGGGAACAGATGGTTAAGTTTATGTTCGTTGCTTTTTATTTGTTTGAAGTAAGACATGAAGACATGAAGTCGCTGTTCAATAGTTGGTATATTGGCCATCTGTAAAGCATCAGCATATTTAAAACCACGTGTTCATTAGTCAATTTAGTTTACTGTGTTAGTAGTGTTAATTTTATGTTTTTTTTTCCTTCTTTTTTCATTTTGTTAGTATCTGTAATATTGTAAGTATTGTCTTTAGCTTTGTTTATCTTCAGCACGCTTTGTTTTGTAATGTAAAGCACTTTAATAATAAAAATTTAAAAAAATTAAGTTTATTTGTTTGTATAAACACTGACTGTTGACAGCCATTCATCGATCGACACATCCCACGTGAACTCCTCCAGGCATCTTGTTTCGTCATGCATCTTGCTTGAAATGAATTGAGCCTCAGTATGAAAGTTACCTTAGGATAAACTCGAAAAGCGTACTTCCACTCGATGAAGTCAAGTTCGTCATCATTTTGTAGTGTTCCATTGCTACGTTAATTTTGGAGTACAAAACTCTAAAATCTCTGCCTCACAAAGCTCCACCACAATAGGTCTCTGTGTATCATGGGTTTCAACGAGTTTTGGCTAGAGAGCAAGCGAATAAAAGCTTATTTTAGGAGTCAGCCCATAATTTGTCACATTCAGTCATTTTTAAACTGGATTACTCTAACAAGTATATTTCACTACAGGTAAAATCATGAGATGTAATTTGGAGTGCTCCACAATGGTGGAAAGGTCCAAAAAGACTTCAAAAAAAGAAGTCACTGGTATTGCTCTCTTTGCCGCCAGCTGTTTGAGCGGAACAAAGACTTTCAGACCCACCTCATACGGCACGAAACTACAGGTCAAAGGCTCCTGAAAATAACAGCTCCAGTTTCTTGAAGACCAATCAAGATGAAAAGGTGCCAAAAGCCGTACTCCTTCCGACAAAAGTCTCGCGCATGGCTAAAATGAAATATGTCCAGAGTGTTTCAAGATTTACGCTGATGCACGTTCTCTTCAGAAACATGTCAGAGAAGGGGCAATAACGGCAAGTAGATATTTGAGCGGTGTGTGCATCGACCTCAGGCACGGAATTTTTCTGGTATGGCATACTTTCAGTGGCGTTTCGCACCCTATTCACTGCCAGCATAGAACCCATGGAGCACCCAGC
>BLFK01000222.1:49062-51562 GCA_014634185.1 Astreopora myriophthalma | reverse complement strand
CTTTGTATCGGGAATATGTACCCGATGGGAAAAGCTGGCCATCTTGGCTCAAAGCATGCTTACTGGGAGGAGGCTGCAAAATATGTGAACCAGTACATCAAATCTCCCAGTCGTTTTCGCTCAGGTAAATGATTAACTTACACATTATACAGGATATCACTTTATTTTATGGAAAGTGCATTCATGGAAATTACTTCTCAAAAATCAGACAATAAAATCTCACACAATAAAACTCCCAGGCGTAAGTATATTGCATAAAGTCAAATTATAATTGAATTAGCAGAGATTTGGGTGTGTTTAAACCTCGAAACTTGGTAATGTTTGTTTGGCACATTTTTCACTGCATTTGTTGGATAAAGGCGCAAGTTGGAGATTGTAAAAGGATCCAGCGGCATCAATTTCCATAATTTTGTATTTGAATTAATTTTTTTTGCAGCTTCTGCTATAAGACAGCATATACTGACTGACATTAAACACAAATACAAGAATGTGGATGAAGCAGAGGATGCTCTTGGTTTGTCATTGGAGGCTTACTTGGAGGATACTATTCAGACCGTCGAAACAAGTCCATCGCCGTCTCATCTTAGCATTAACCAGACCCTGCTTGACAAACTGATGCATCTCACACCAGGACAGTTGAAAGATATAATTGTTGAGTCCTTGAAGCTGTTATCAAAGCTACACACTCCTCCAAATGTCCTCTTTGAGGAGGTGGCAAACACTTTCTTACAGATGGATTGGATTAAAGGTCAAATCAAGGAATTACAGTCGACTCCCGATAACTCGAACCCTCCCTAACTCGAACCTCACGCTAACTCGAACCAAAATCGATTTCCCGTTGATTTCGTCCATACATTTACTGTAATTTTACCCTCAGTAACTCGAACCCTCGATAACTCGAACCTCCCGCTAACTCGAAGTAATTTCCATTTCCCTTCAGGTCATTTTCTATATAATTTCACTCTCGATAACTCGAACCACGATTCTTTTAAGACCAACATTAAGAACATTTCAAGAATAGTCGATAGAGACAGATTAGTTAAGAAACGTCAGGGCCTATTAACCAGCTATTTTTCAAAAACTGAGTAATTCCATGAACTCTGTCACAGTACCCGGACGTTGAACGTATTACCTGGTTTTCCCCCGATGTTTTGCATTGTTTTTTTTTATTGTTACGTTACGTTCTGCTTGCACAATAGGGAGCTTTAGCAACGAGGACGGCAACGGCAACAGCAACAGCAACGTCACAAAACAGTAGGTTTAATTAGTAAAAACAATCGCTCTGCATGCCCTGCATGTGCGTTTTACAGTTTGGTACATTTCCTTGCCGTCCTCTCCAAAACAACAACGTCAAATGACCAAAATCAGCGGCTTTGGGAGAACGTCAGCACACGACGTTGAATTTTCGAACTATCTCCAAATTTCAATGCCGTTTTTGCCAGTTTCATTGTTGGATAGCAGAGACAAATTCTGCATCTTAAAGGAGTTGAATTAATTGTGAAGTGATTACAATGACGCGAATTCCTATTTTGAATCGACGTTCTCGTTGCCGTTGCCGTCCTCGTTGCTAAAGGTCCCTAATATGTGTCAAGAAACATCTGATTATGTATTCCATTACAACCAATTATAATTAGATTTACAGTATTTAAAAATGTACTACGTTGTAAGAATAAAAGTGCACGTGCCCGGGTGCATGTGGTCACGGTTTTCCACTTACTTTAGGGTAATTTGTTCTCAACTCCCGATAACTCAAACTCCCGATAACTCGAACTCCCGATAACTCGAACCTTTTTCGATTTCCCTTGAAGGTTTGAGTTATCGGGAGTCGACTGTATTTGAAACCTGGTTCAAGGCAGCTGATTTACTGGAAAACATCACAATTGTTAACAAGTGTTTCAATGTGTCTGCCAGAAAGATCGGGATCCTGACTAATGTTATCAATTTTCCAGAGCTGTCATCGTGTGCCATGAAAATGCTGCAGGATTTGGAGAAATCCAACACAGTTGACAACCTTAGTAAAATCATTGGCGAAACAAGGCCTGATGGGTCTGGTTCATTAATACCTCTGAAGAGAATGTCTTTTGGAATGATTCAATTCATCATTGATTTCTTTGCTTGTACAAACATAATGCAGGTGATTAGATGTTGTGTCATCAGTTTCTTGTCAGCAGAAATACACTCTTGGTTTGATTTTGTTGAGGTTTTAGTGCAGAGCAAGCAAATTGAGGCTTATAAAGGAAGTCTTTGGTGAGCTATATTTGTTTTCATAGCACTTGAGAGATTCTGAAATGTTTTTTTTTAATGTGGTAACAAGTTCACCTATCTACTTCCATGTTTAAGATCTTGTAACATTTTGCAACCTAGTAGAGCACCTTAACCAGCATGGACCTGTTATGTAACCACATATTCCCCACTAGGCTTGCTCCAAGGTTTCTTCTCATGTGGATGTTTTAACCTATACTTGGCTTTGGACTGATTAGATTTCAGTTCCGGAGGAGTA
>BLFK01000222.1:39062-41562 GCA_014634185.1 Astreopora myriophthalma | reverse complement strand
CTATAGATTCTTATGCATATTCTACCAATTTTGGATTTAATTTCTCCCTAACAGCTTGAATAAGTAGCTCTTTTTGCTGAATGCCATTCTTTGGCATGAATGGATAAATGTCAGTTCATGGAACATGGAAAGAAAAAAAATTAATCTTGATCAACTTTTGAAAGGAAAGTCAAGGTACCACTTTTGATGATAATGATCAATTTTCCAGTATTTCCAAAAAGTCTGCATACTAGTTTTAAGAAAATACACTATAAATTCACCTGTATACTGCATGTAAAATTAAACAGACGATGGCAGAAGAACTGTAAAAACATATTTTTTTTAAATACAAAAAGTCATGTATTTGCTTAGAATGATCCATTTATTTCTTTCACTTCATTTCACACTGGGAATTCACAAAGAGAATGGACAATGAACTTCAATTTTCTTACTGGACTCTAAATGAAAGATATACAGAAGAAGAGCTTCCAACTTTTGATGAATGTCCAGAAATTGATGAGCAAGAGTTAAGAACCCACCCTCTCCGACTTCACAGGTTGAGAATAAATCAAAGGGAGGACAGTTCCATCTTTGTGGCAGGACGTGCCCACCTACCGGCACGTCACAAAAAAACCATCCGCCAGTCTTTCCACAAGCTAGAAGACATTCTGCCTGATCCACTTTAGTCTCTTTTATAGCCCAGTTCCCCCCCAACCACCAACCAACCACAAGCAAGTAAGAACATGGTGATATCATTGTGTTTTCTTTATAAAATTAATAATGTTTGATGATCATTCTAACAACATCAGTTTAATAAACAGAAACAATTGTATTTCTAGGCTATGTAAATAGGAAACTTGCTGTTTGTTTTGAAAGTTCATCACAGAGTTCTTAAAAACTGAAAACTCTAAAAGCAGACCGAATTTACTCTGAAAGGTCAACTACAATGTATGGTTAATTTGTCAGAGCAGATGCACCACTTGATACTCTGTAGAAAACTTGGGGGTTTGAAATTATAAAACAACGTTTTGTTGAAATATTTTCCATTTCTTCCATTATTCCTTTGTGTATTAAAAAATTGAAGTAAAGTATATTTTCTTTGACTTTAAGCGGCTGAAACACAACATTGTGCTAAAGGAAGACTCTTATAATAGTGATTCCATTTCCCCTTAAAAATATCCATTTCCATGTGTGTTGTCGGTGGAAATAAAATATAGTTATAAGCTAGATTTTATCATTGTATTTTTAATTTTTATTGTTGGGTGGCCACCTGCCAAACTTTGTCACAGAAATTGTAGGAAAATATCTGAAATCAAGAATAGCTGGAATATACTGATAAAAAACATTTTTGAAGATGACAAGTTGGATTTCATTATTGTTCAATGCTATGGTCACCTTCGGTACTTTTGGTCCTGGGACATATCCAATTGGCTGCCAGTCTTCCTCCCCTGTATTCAAGTTCACTTGAACAACAATAGCATTCTCGTCTCGTACATTTGTTGGTTCAAAGTGTAAACGGACAGCAAGACTTTCTTTGCTTATCATTCTTTCTTTACACTGTTTCAAGTTTACTTGAAATGATTGATGATAGCTGCTTCCCTTCAACTGTATCAGTTTCGTAAACAATTCTTCATCAGAAGTCCCTTGCTCAACTTCAACTTCGCACAACCCCGGCCTGTGCTCTCACGGGTAGAATATACCCGAGGGTAACAATCACTTCAATACTAACAAACCCCGGCCTGTGCTCTCATGGGTAGAATATACCTGAGAGTAATAATCACTTGAATACTAACCACTCCTGTGCTCTCATGGGTAGAATATACCCGAAGGTAATAATCACTTGAATACTAATGAACCCTCTGCTCTCATGGGTAGAATATACCCAAGGATATTTGAGATGGATTGGCTTTCACAACTTCCATTATTTTATTGATTACGATTTGAGTGTGATGACTGTGACCACAAAATGAAACAAAAAATACATAAAAATAAAATTCAATCATACAGTTTTATTTTGTAGCTGTGAAATCAAATAAAATGATGTCCATCAGCATAATATTTATCTGGTCAAATACGTACATCAGAATGTCTAAACGTTTCTGGCCTCTCACCAAACAATTTAAGCAATTAAGACAACTCAACCCTACTTACATATAATCTAATAGACAATTTGCCCAGTAAACCTCTGTTGTAAAGGTTTGGCCACCAAATGATGTCAAGCTCACGAGTTGCTCGGCCATTCCCATAACCAACGACTAAGGTACTCCTGCAGGTAATTCTTTCCCTAGGTGCCTGTCCATGAGCTTTACGTTTTGCTGCAAGAAGAGCCTCTCTGAGATCAATCACAGCTAAATTATTGGCAGCTTGCACTTCACCACTCCAAAGCACTTCTTCCTTTAGAGAAACGACGATTTGGATTTCCAGTGCTTCTTTAAAGTTTTGCTATGTCGAAAAGGCGGTATGTGACTTTTCATGAGTGCCAATGGTGCACCGCCAATGGTGCATGTTTCTGGCAGCATGC
>BLFK01000222.1:29062-31562 GCA_014634185.1 Astreopora myriophthalma | reverse complement strand
AACAACTCTCTGCATCCGTCCACCAAGATAGTCAGTGAACCATGAATGTGGCTGCCCAGTCACCCCGTATGCCCCCAGCTTAGCCACTAGGATCTGATGATCTACCATATCAAAGGCTTTGGCATTTCAATGGCAATAGCTGCAATGGTAATGAGCAGTTTGACCATAGGGCTGCTTCTCTGGGGTAAACAGAAAAGAGTCATGTCTTTTTGCCCTGAGTTCAAACCATGGCCTTGCTGATATAAATATAATTGCTAAAAGACGACAACAAAGAAAGAGAAGATCACATTGGATAAGGCCAGGCAGAACAGATCTGTGGTGGAGAAACATGACTGACTGATGATCGTTGCCTGCCTGAAGAATGGAAAAAAAACTTTTGAATGAGCAAAGAAAACTTCATGGAACTTGTAGATGAACTAGAACCATACATTGCACCAAGCCCTAGATCTCCAAGACCTGCTCTATCAGCTGCAAAAAAGGTAAAAAAATTGTTTTTAATAACTGGACTTTAAGTGCAATTTCCTAAAACTCAATGTATTTTATATTTTTTGTTATTAGGTTGGCATCACATTGTGTTATCTGAAGGATTCGGGGTAGGTGGTTATGTTAGCCAATGCCTTTGGGATTGCTGTATTATAAATTATATAACACGGTTTGCTTGATTTTCATATCGGGACAAAGTCTGTTTTCTGTTTACCATACCATACTGATACCAGAATGAAATTTCATTCCAGAACGAAATTTTCATTCAGATTGAAAAATGGAATGAACTCATTCCAGAATGACTTATACGGGAACGAAATTTTGTCCTGCTATCATGTGAACAAATACAAATACATATATGGGGATGGAATGAACTCGTTCCAGAATGAAAGTCATTCCAGTATCACGTGAATAGCCCCTAAGGTACAAGTTCTCCCAAATTTTGATTCTGGACTCTAATGAGAAGAAAGGCAAATTATTTGAATGGTGAAAGAACCCTATTGTTGTTGTAAGCTGGAGTCATGAAAGTAGCACACTTCTGAAAGTTTTTGAAAATGCAATCGATTTCCACATGAAAAACAGTTGAGAAATGATCAGTGTTTCCTCTGGTATTTGAATTCAGGAGTCACATACAGGCATTCTTGAAGAAAACTCGACATTGGGCCTTATGTAGCTCATGTGTGATCAGTGGATCACGAAAACAGTAATTGCCTGGGTTAAGATGAAAGTGAAAGTACATTGCAAGTCTTCTTATAGACAAATCCATTTTTTTTTTATGTGCAAAAAGTTTACGGAACAAAAATAATTCTAGTCTGAGGTGTCATTGAGAAGAAATGAGTAGCCAAATGACTGAACAGAGCCCAGTTGTTGAAAACCTGATTAATATTGATGTTCTGAACTGTACTGGGGATTCGGACAGTGCTTCGTCAAATCACTGAAATGATTTGAAACGGGTGCATTAGATAGAATCGGATGGAATTGACAGCAAAGAAAAACTTACCCCTCAGTTCCGATTCTGCAACGGATGTTGTGAGTAAAATGGGAATTTAAGGTGATATTTAAAGGAAAACTGACTGTGAATATTAATGTTGAACACCTAGCCTGGTCCTGATGGGCCGTCTGTTTACAATACTTCATTAGCAGCTTGTAGTTAGTTCCTTGTGGTGAAAACAATGAAAAACACTTAAAAATAAAGGCTGAAAAGACAAAGTGATATTTTTTAACAATTGATGTGGAATGAAGTGTTTGACTTGTGCTTGATGGAAATACTTGCAAAAGGCCATAATATTGAGTAGGCCTAAGTTGAAGGACAATGTTAAATGCAAAGTGCAAAGAAAAAAAAAGTTGTTGGCACAAATCACAAAATTGGCGCATAGACCACATTGTAGGATCCAAATTCACAGTCAAACCAGACTTTAAACAACTGGCCTCGGTTCTTTGGAGAGAACATTTCTTATTGCTTTTGAAGCCAGCCTCAGTTTTCTTGACGGCCTGCAAGTTATATTTGTTATCTAGTTAAACCCAGGCCATTATTTTGACTGGTCAGAGACAGGGACTAGCTTCTTGCAATTTTTTCTGTGCTTGACTAAGGTGCAAGTTCTCCCAAATTTTGATTCTGGACTCTAATGAGAAGAAAGGCAAATTATTTGAATGGTAAAGGAACCCTATTGTTGTTGCATAGTTAGTAAAAGAGACTGGTTATGAAACCCAGCAAACATCAAAGGACAATCTCTTTGTTTTGTTTTGGCATGGTCACGTGATTGCGACCGTGAACAAGGAAAATTTCTGTCATTGGGAGTTTTTAATTTTTTGCTTCTTTCAAAACTTCTTTCTTTCTTCTTTTTTTTTATTTTTTGCTTCTTTCAAAAGTTATGGCGGTTTTAGTGAAGAGAATGCATGTTTTATTCAACTCTCAAAGTTGAACTGCGTGTCAAAAACAAACCAGACAAGTAATCAAAATTTCCCAACACCGTTTTTTAGAGAAAGATGTCAAGAAGACATAGCGATATTAATCGCG
>BLFK01000219.1:223178-229252 GCA_014634185.1 Astreopora myriophthalma | reverse complement strand
GTACGTGTCGCGCGTGGAATTAAAGGAACACGATGAACATTGGGTTGCATAGTTATGTGCGTCGCAGGGACCTGCGAGTCACGTGCAACTAGTATTATCTTTATCACTTTAAATGACAAATTTGTCCAAAACAAATTTGAGACAAATTAACCTGTGTCCTCTGCCGGCAAGTTCACTTCTTGAGAAATGGTGACTTCCATCTTCTCGTCTTCTTTACATCCTGTTGCTAAAGTTAAAGTAAAAAGGAAAAAAACATTTGAGAGTTGTCTCCGGGACCAATAGATATATGTTAAAGGTTATTTAAGTGGCAATGAAATGTAATTTACTCCCAAGCGATACAAGTTTAGTGAAGACTTTTCTGCAGAGAAGTTCTAGATTCATCATATGCTAAACTTGAGCCATTAACAATTAATGTTGAAGAAGTACAAGGACATAACGACGTATTCTTTTTCTACAAATTAAACGCCTGAACATTTTCAGGCTTTTCTTTCTGAACTGCTTAAGTTGAGTACATTAATTATGACGTTGATCTATCATTGATAGAAATATTTCTCCGCAGTTCAAATATATGAAACTTTAGATGTGCACTTTCTGAATTACTAAAACGTTAATATCTTTCTCTACCTCTGTCCAGCTGATCTAAAGTTGACGTGTCAAAGAGAGACCTCTTTACCATCACGCAACTCTTCAAGCGCTTTCTGTTCGATGACGGCGACAAAAACCTTTGTTCAGTTGTCTTTAAGCCTGATTTGGAATAAAGTGAACGATATAAGTGCCTTGGCTCTAATCATTACACAAACTGCAAATGACACCACCCCATCCCCACCCCGCCTGACTGACAGACTTTGCATTCCGTGCGGATAGAATAGACCGATTTCTTTTTATTTTAAAATTCAAGGCTCTGGAGCATAACTACAGAGTTTGTGGGGTTTAATACCCAGAACCGCTTACTGAGGTGTTTTGTTTTACGCCGAATTTTAATATATCGAAATTGGTCTAGTACAGTACTTTCTCATAAAAAAGAAAACCAATTACTTATCACCGTAACCTTTGTTCTTACAATTCAGAAAACTTACCCAGTCCGTACGCTTGCACTGATGTCCTTAAGTCGTGTGGCTTAATGGGAGTAATGTCATTCTCTAAACACCTTTCTTGGAAGGGTTCCGCTCTGATGGCGAGCACCCCTTGTTAACTGCCATCTCCAGACAATTTAGATGTCGTACAATCAGTTCGTAGAAACTGAAGATTCTGCAGATGCAATGTAGAAAAAGTGCTCTGATTCATCGAGAACTGGGTGCCGTTACATACTTTTCTAATGTACATACATTTGTTAAGAGAAACGATTCATTTTGTGTTTTTTACGTTTCTTTGAACTGTTATGTCTTAGGCTGTTTCACTGACTTTCACTTTAGTTTTGTTTCTGATTCAAGAGCGCTCGAAACCACTGAAAATTTCGCTAGAAATATTGCCTCCGTAAAACGTATTCCACACCTGTTCTTTTGGAGCTTCCCTTACAACAAACTCAAGTTTACGCTTAAGTCTATTGACGAAATCGTCCTTTCCTTTCGAGGTTAGCTGGCTGGTAGGCGAGCTCAGGTTTGCGAACTTCACGTGCAGAGCGGGCTTCTGGTGTTTCTGAACATGAGGGGCAATTACGTGCATAAAAAAATTGATGACCTCGTCTTCCGAAACAGCCGATGTTAACTCCTGCATCTGTCAAAGAAACCATATGTCACAGAGTAAATGCACCACACGAAAGCAAATGTGATACGTGAACTATTATTACATACATGCATAAACTATGATTATTCATAACTTTGTTATCAAAAACCTGCAGCCGTTCACACGCCTGTGCACTGAGATAGAGCATAGTGTTCTTCATCGGAACTCAACATGAAGATATACCATGGCCCGGGTTGTTCAAAGGTTGGATAATTATTGTTTAATATGCATCGGAAAAATAGCTATCCAGCCTGGATAAGTGTTTGAAAAGCAAACTACACTATTGACTGGATAGTGAATTATCCGGTGGTTAGCATTATCCAGTCTTTGAACTACCGGGACGGATCGGATCGGTCTAGAGGCTTCTTTACAATTCTGTCTGACTTAACCTGAGTGTCAGGCAGGCTTTTATTTTCCTTTCTAGAGGCTAGTCTGACTATACTATATAGACAAACTGGAATCACTACCTTTATCGCGGCCATAAGTCCACACGCCCACATTTTGGCGAAACGCGTACCCTTCCCTTCTTCACCAAACCCACGCACCACTATCCCGAGGCATTCATTAAAGGCATCCCTCCCCTCAGTCGAAGACAACCATTGTCCCATAGCAATAACCTGTCCGACAATTGAGGACACTTTGCTGAGTAAGTGATCAAAGATTTGTTGCCATAGGGCTGACTGCTCTTGTGTAATGGACCGCTGGATGTTATCAAATGGTACAAATATTATTCTGGACAGCAACCTAACGGAAAAGAACAACAGTTTTGTAAGGGATATTAATTAGGTAAGAGGGGAGGGCTGAGGTGCGATGCTGTCCTTTTGAAAGAACTTTAATATAGTTGATTCATACAACGTTTGCTACATATATCCCAGTGTTACTATACATACATAGCTGATTTTATAGGTACAGGTATATTTCCCAGTAACAACGTTTTACCATAGCGTGACGTGGTTGCACTTCGTGACATATATTGATCAAGGGAGGGCTAGGAAAATATTTTCCCAAGTCTACATGCCCATTATTTCTCCACAAACAATGTTATACCTTTCCCTATCTGGTTTGGAGAGCCAGTCAATAACATGGTTATTGACGGAAAACAGAGGACAACATTTTGGGCTCCAATCACCGTGGCAGTTGATGTTAGTGCCATCGTTGAAAAATATTTTGGCCGCTTCCCCGACATCTCTTGGCTTTGAAGGATCATCGACCACAAAACCCATGGTTGTATGACTGGCAACTTTTCCAACTACCTGCAACCAATATATGTAGCATCTTATCAAGCACACTGAGTCTGAATTTTTTGCGCTGATAAACAACTGGATGAAATCTTAACTAACTCATGGATGGCTTAGCAAAAACTGATTTTAGTAAGTGAACACAACCCTTTCACACAACGGAGTTAAGGAGTACTGACAAAAAATGGCTTCTGAAGTAAGATAACAGCACGAAGTATTCTGGTCTTGATTAAATATGGCCAAACCTTTTCAGACACTGAGGCAAAGAAATTATTTCTCCATCCTCCAGTAGCTGCTAGGGCCAGCTTACATGCAGTGGATTTTCCACTATCTGGCTGTCCCAAAGCGGCGGGCAGTGGACATGATCCGGCTAGCATCTGCCACTGTCAAGATAAAGAAACATAGGTCAATTTATACCAAACCTATCGCAACAATTCTTTCTAGGGTCAACTAAAATGAAAATTCTACTTTCTCTAATGGTCTTCATTGACAATTGGGTTACAACAGATTATAACAATGCATACCTCCAGAAGATAACAAGCCGAATACGAAAGAAACCTCCTACAATGACTGCCAAGACAGCAGTGGAGCCAGTTAATCTCTAGTAATGATTTATATGAGAGGAAGATTGGCGATAAGCTATTTCATGCATTTGTTGTTAGTACTCACCTTGTCATAATGAGCAATAATTAAGCTCATGGCAGCTGTAAAAAATGTTGGCAGGAAGTTGCCATCTGTCTCCGTCTCATCATCCAAACTTTCTTCAGCTATTCCACAGTCACGAAGTACTTCATCCAAACAATGCTTGAGGTTTTCATCTTTTGACACGGCACTTAACATATCCCCTCACAGGAAATGACACGCAAGGTCAAAGTAATAAGTTGTTAGGGGAAGGTGAACAGCTGCAACTCTTTCTTCCTTTGCAACATTGTCACCGGTATCATTGACCAGGTGTCCTATCCAGCACAGACCATGGTCACGCGCAGCAACTAAATGGCCCCAAGCATCTATGGAAAGGTCATGTTTCAGTACCCAGATTTCTTTATTTTCAGGACTTATGTTCTTACCAATTACAGAAACAGCCTTCGGAATTGTTTCAGGAATTTCGACTGAGTTTTCCAGCTCTGTAAGAAGTGCATCCAGCTGGGTGCTGGTCATCTGCACTGTAAATCTCTTGAAAAAATCGTTTTCGTTGTTCAAATTACAGTTAAGAACTGAAACAAAGTGCTCCACTTTGGTCCTTGGCATGTTGCCTTTGGGATAGAAGAATTCCCTTTAAAAAACAAACACACAAATAAAGAAACAAATGCATAATGACCACAGTAATCCAACACTATGATGTACCCCATATACCCTTCTCCTCAACCCCGTCAAGCCCAGGAAAGTCTGGAGCGAATCAAGAAACTAAAATAGACAATAGGGGAAACGCCCACATTGCGGTAAACTTAGACTCTCAGCGTCCGTCCAGTTCGCGATTGCAGCTATTTACTCTCCAATTCACAGAAATGTGATGTTGTGGAAATAAAACACACTCTGTGTCACGTGACGTGCTTTTAGAACGATAAAGAAAGATGTATCAATGCTTTGTTTATCGTGTTGTAGTTGCGATTCAAACCTCGGAGTCATCGGAAAATTCAAAGCGTGCATAAGTGCGGCTTATCTTTTTTCACACAGGATTTTTTAGTGGAATGGAAAGGGCCCAGTGCTTCCAAAACTGGAAAATATTGACTTTACACGCCCGTAAGTGCGATTGGCACGGTTTTCTGCATTTAAGCCCGAACAAAGTTGAAAACGGATGTTTTCAGAACTAATTCAGGTTAATCAAGTCATGAACAACGACCATATGTACGCCAAATATATAACAAGAAATTGATAAAATATTATCATCAGGCTATGTGTAACTTAAAAGCACTATTTGCACTTTAGGGAGATGTTTTTTGTCATAACTGCGAGTAAAAGTTTAGCTCCTTTTAACTACTAGATCGTGCTCTGGCTGACAAGGGAAACAACTTACTTCGCGTTTCCATCTTTGTGAACTGCTCTAGCAAGGTAACCAGTCAAGCGTCCTGCCAACACCGGCGTTAACAGGCGAAAGGTACAGTTTGAAAGCGGTTGGAACTGAGATCCTTTTTTTACACCGTAGCAGCCATTTTCCATCACAATTCCGTACGCAGACATGTTGCTCTGACTAGGGGATCCTTAAAATGGAACGTGTATTGATCTGCGTATTTTATATACAGTCAGTGCAAAAAGATACTCAAAGGAACCGCCCACAAAAGAACCTTGAAAACGACTGTAAAAACAAAGATGCGTATTTCTTGCCTCCGTTAATGCACTGTTGTAGTAGAGATAACATAGGCACGACATGTGCCTGGTTGCATAATTCACAATCTGCTTACTGCAAAGGCGTATTCGCCAGCTTTTTATTTAACATGGAAAATACAGCCGTTTAACATGTTAACATTTTAATGTTTTTTTTGTATTTTGTTCAATCTAGACTTTTCTTTCAAATGTTATGTATTTGTTTTACTCATGTCAAGAGTGAAATGAGAGCGAATAGATTTGTAACGTTCACTATGAGTCATTGACAACGTTATCACAAGAAAAACATTTTGGGTGCGTTTCTCTGGGAAAATCTGAAAACAGACCATTGATCCAAGATCACTTGGATTACGGTGCATCAAAGGAACCGAAGAATCGTTTCCCAGAGTGGATTCATCTGTTCTTTTGATCTTTGATCAATGATCCGTGTTCCCAAAGAAACGCACCCTTTACATTTGATAATTTTATTCCAAGTTGAGACAACTCTGTATAAATTCCTTAGGGTGTGGACAAAACGTGGAGTAGGCCATGGCCTGCGCCATGGCCTAGGCCATGGCCTACCTCATGGCCTAGCCTATGGCCTATCGGTGGTCAACTTTTTTAAAACTCGACTCAGCATTGCTGTAAGCCTGTGTAAACAACGTGCTCTATCAATGTGTCATATCTGCGACTCTCAGTCTATCCTTTTGGCGGCGTTTCGCGCAAATTTTCTGAGCAGACTCGTGGTAGATAAGAATCAGGAACACCAGAATGGCGTATAAACACATCCTTGCGGAACTATCAAACGAAAGA
>BLFK01000219.1:183665-196165 GCA_014634185.1 Astreopora myriophthalma | reverse complement strand
GGCGCCGGCGCGTTGGTCTCCAAGTGGACGACGACGACGATGACAACGATGGCCAAGATGTTGACCAAATCGAAAATTTAAACGAATATTTTGCTGACTAAAAAGGTTCGCATGTTTTTCGAAGCGAGTGGGTTGTCTTGGCAATGGAGGGTGGGCGGACGTTGCGTGTGTAAATCACACACTAAAAACTAAAACTTGAAAATATCTTTTAGTCTTTTCGAGATGAGTAGCAGCAGTAGCAGCAGCGTTACGACCACCATCGTCGAGAAGAAGAGTAAGAAGCATCAGCAGCAGCAACGTCAGCAGATAGTCGACTATAACAAGGTGGGCAAACAGCAGCCGTTGCTGCAATTTTCGGCAGACGTCAATCTGACCGGTGCGACCATCGTTGACGGTGTGGTGGCAGCAGCAGCAGTAGCAGCAACCACCATTACAACAACTACCAATGCTGGCGGCGGTGCTGCGACTTGTAGTGCTGCTGCCGCTACCTTTGGCGAGCAGTTTCAGCCGCCACAGCAGCAGCAATGTTGGTGCAGAGCATGGCTCGGCAGATTTTTATTCTGAACGAAAGGCAAAAGTGCTTGACTTTGGTCAATCGCACGCAAAATTCTCTCCTCAAGATCATGTGTTTTCGACATTCGTTCTATTCGGGCTTGAGTTATGCCCATCTCGGGCAGATTAATTTTTGTTTGGAAGAGTGCAATCTGACCGTTCGACAAGCGGCCAACATGAACGTGGAATTGTCTGGATTTTCGTCGGTGGAAAATCTTTTCGTTCTCAACGGTTTTCAAAAAGAGTTGTTTGCTCTTAAACAGGAGTTTATGCAGTGGTCGGTTTGAGGCAGCAGTAGCAGCAGTTCGCCGCCTCCGCCTCCTCCTCCACCCATTCCTTCTCACCGGCAACAGCAGCAGCAGCAGCAGTTGATCAAACCCAAAGCGCAAAAATGGCAAGGCGGCAGAAGGCAGCAACGTCGTCATCAGCAGCAGCAGCATGTGAGCAGTACTAAATGAAGATGCAGCAGCAGTAGCAGACACACACGAGACATTTCATTCATACATGTGACAAGGGGTTTTATTATCATTGTAAGGCAATTAATGATAAAGAAAAAAGAAAAGTGTCGCAAAGATGTTGTGTTGCAGTTAAAAATTAACAGTTTTTTATAGCGTCATTTTACAGGGCGTACGGGGGTGGTGAAACGGTAGATTTGCTTCCAAGGGTAACAAGTCGTTTCTTTTCGATGCATTTTTTTGCTTCGTACGAGAAAATCACCAGTACGATGCCTGCGGCGCCAACTATCACTAGCGCGATCGTTTTGAAGTGGCCGCAAAGTTTGCATTCGACCGAACCTTTGCTTGTCGTTTTTGCTCTTGGTGTCGGTTTCGCGGCGGCCATGACTCGGGGAAACCACGATTTGGAGGTCGGTGGTTTTGTCGTTTTTGCGACAGCAGCGGTAACGGCCATGGTATCCGGCATCTCGATCCTGGGTGTCGTCGTCATCGTTCCTTTTAGTTGATCTTTGGGCCAGCACCATTCTCTGAACATCTTGTGATACGCCAAGCGGACGTAGTCTGGAGATATGCATTCGGGCGAGCAATCCCCGTCGCACGGTCGGTTGGGTTTACGGTAAAATCCTTGGCAGTCTTTGCACTTGAGGCATTGATCGGTCAGTGTTTCTTGGTAGTAGCCTGGATTGCAGGGCAAGCACTGGCGATCTTGGTGTAGACTGCAGTTTCTCGTAATGTTGGTGTGCGGTGGGCAGGTTTGACAAGGTTTGCAATATTGTTGGAAATTCGGGTGCCATTTGATGGGCGATTGTGGTCCCGGGCACGGGGTGTTGAGGCGTTGGCCGGGTGGGCAAGTGTCGAGGCAGGCTTGGCACTTGGGCGTATTGCCGGGGCTGTCTAGTTTTTTGATCAGATAAGGGTAGTGATTCGGGGGGCAAGCTCAGACTGTATCCTTGTCTTTTTCGCATGGTTTGTAAATGCCGTGGGTCGGACACTGTCGGCATTTTTGGCAAGTTAGCGTGTCTCTGATCGTCTTGAATGTGTGGCGGGGACACGGGTGACACAAGCGTTTCCAGTAGAAAGCCTCTTTGCTCGGAATGGGTACGTGTAGCGTTTGATTGCAAGTTACCGTGGGTTCTTGACCGATTTCGCGGGGTCTATTGCAGTCCGTGCAGCATTTTTGACACAAAGTTCACGACTCCTCTGTGGGGGCATATCTTGTAGCGGCACTGTGCCTAGGTTGTTTTGGCAGGTGGTGAAGTAAAAAGAAGAAAGTGGTACACCGCCGTCGCCGAAATCGACGGTCGTTATTGCCACCAATATTAGCAGGTAGACGTAAAGTCGTGGCATTTGGGTTTTGGTCGGGGCCAACGGTAGTTGTCCAGTCGATAGATTCTTTCTAAAAAATCCGGTGCCTCGTATCGTGTGTTGGATGGCGGGGCGATGTCGAGCGTTGCAATAGTGGCAGTGTCCGCGCCTGGCCCAGATGGGGATTTTTTCCTCTGGTTGGCGATGGTCGAAAATGCGCTCCGGTTCTTGGATCTCTGGACAATGCCACTCTTTGAGCGATTGTAGCAGTTCCCAAGTCTTTTTGATTGCGTTTCTGTTTTCGAACCAGGTTGAATCGGTCAGCGGTACGTAGTAGTGCCTGTTGAAACAAGTGAAACTGATTTCAAAATAGTGCAAGGCTGCTTGATAAAAGTATATCTGATCGCATTCGTTCGATCGCCCTCTTTTGTGATAGATTTCGGCTTTGGTGGCGATCGTATCGTTCAATAATGTCAATATTTCTAGATATTCTTCCTTTACTTCATTTCGGAAAGTGCTGACGTCTACAAAGAGTGGCATGATCGATGGGGTTGCCTCGGTGGGTTGCCATTCGGTTTTCAAGAATGTGCTGTGCATGCGGGGCGTTGCGGAGGGGGGGGTTTGGATGATTTTGATCGTGGTCCAGTCGCCATGGTGTGTATGCGTGCGTATACTCGCGCGAGACGCGTGGTGCAGCACTCTAAAAAAAATTTTTCAAATTCTAGATGGCGGCGGCGGTCGACGGTGTGTTTAATGCTTCGTCCTTTTCTTTTCTTTTTTTTTACGGTTTGTGAATTTTTTTATTTATTTTTATTTTTTATATGTATATTTATTGATAATCACATAAAAAATAATTACATTTACAAAAACAAAACACTTTGACAAGAGACATTAACAGAGTAAAGCAGAATTAATTATCAAATTATAAAAAAAAATACAACAGGGCAATGAAATAATATGGAGTTAATACAGTCAACTTAAATAAGGTGTCAGTATCCACTTTTTTTTAAAGAATTCTTTGTTGCTGATTTTTCCTTCTGTTTCATATTTAGCGATGATCTTGGCTCTAAATCCATAAATGTTTGGAGGGATTTGTTTGCTCCTGCAGTCCCACAAATAGAGTTTTCCAATAATTATAAAATAGTTCAGCAACTGAAGTAAAGGGCAAGCATTTTCCGTCAAAATTCCATAGAGCACATTTTCCAAGCGGAGACAGATTCGTTGTTTTGAAATAAGGCACCAATATAGTTCAAATTCACTCCAAAACTGTTTAGAGCGTGAGCAGTAATAGAGCAAATGGGATAATGTTTCAGGTTGATTGTCACAGAAAGTACATAAATCATTTGTTCTAAAACCAATTTTATACAACTTTGTATTTGTGTAAAGAATTGAGTTAATTACTTTGTACTGGAAGGCTTTAACATACGATTCGACAACAATAGAGTGTGGCAGCTGAAATATTTGCTTCAGATTGTCGCTGTTAAAATGAAAGTTACTCTGTAATTTTTGAATAATATTGGGTGGTTTAGCTTTTTCTCTGATGAGCAGGTTGTAATAATCCTTTGATTTCCCTTTCGTAACATCAAAATTATTATCACCCACCACAAATGTTGGTGAGTTTATGGAAGGATACCTGTGATAACTTCTTAACGATAATGGAATGGACCTGCGTAAGCCCGCCCATTCTAAAATATTTGTTTTACATATTTTTTTAGACAGTTGATTATAAGAATCAATACTGTTCAGACTAAATAAAAGGTCCTGAATGCAAATGACTCTTGCCTTAACATAATGTTTATAATAAACCGGCTTGTTTTCTACTTTTATTTCTTTGTTCTTCCAGATTATCATTTCCCAATCTTCTTCAGTGGCAAACGTTTCACGAAATTGCGACCACCATAACAAAAGTTCCTGATAAAATTGAGAAATAATTGTGTAATCCGAGCTATTGTAGTTGCAGTTAAAAAAGAACAATCCCCCAACGGAGCTCAGTATGTGTTGTAGGTAGCTTTTCCAAGTTCCATTAGTTCCACTGAAGATACTTTTTAACCAAGCTAATCTCAATGATTTAACCATGCACTCGAGATCAACCATTCTTAGTCCTCCCTCTTCGTATTCGTTTATAACTGAAACTCTCGTTACTCGTTACCTTATCTACACCTTTCCAGAGAAATTTAAACAGTATTTTATTCAATTCTTTAAGTAATTCCTTGGGAGTTGGAAGGATCGAGCAAATGTAAATGTACTTAGGGATAAGAAAGGATTTAATTATTGTCACCTTACCGTATATCGACAGGCCTCTAGCTGACCATATATTAATCAGTTTTTTAATTGAATCCAGTCGTTCTATAAAATTCTTTTCTTTAAGCAATTTTTGGTCATATGTAAAATATACCCCTAGACCTTTTATTGGCTTGTCCGGCCATTTAATACCAAATGGTTTTTCTTTAAAATGTCTCTTAGATCCAATCCACATACCTTCCGTTTTTGAACAGTTAATCTTGAGTCCGGAGAGAATTTCGAATTTGTCAAGTAGTTCAAATAATCTTCCGGCCGAGCTTGTGTCAGCTAACACAGCGGTTGTATCGTCTGCAAACTGTAAAAGCTTAGTTTCCTCAGTTCCTATTGTGATTCCTTTAATTGACTCTTTTTGTCTTATAGCAATTGCCAAAGTTTCTACAGCAGTTATAAATAAGTAAGGAGAGAGTGGATCACCCTGCCTAACACCGCGATCCAGAGTAAAGAAGTTAGAACTCACGCCATTGTTTATAACAGCTTTGAATACTGTTATAAAAGGTTTTCACCCATTGAAGAAAGTCGCGACCAAAGTTAAACTTTTTAAGACTCTCGATGAGAAATTCCCATTCCACACTATCAAAAGCTTTTTGAAAATCTATAAACAGCAGTAAACCTGGGATGTTTTCCTTAGCTGTGAAGTCCATAATATCGAAAATGGAACGTATTGTTTCACCAATGAAACGATCGTTAACATAACCAGTCTGGTTGTAGTGAATGATACTGGGTAACAACTTTTTAACCCTTGTTGCGATCACCTTGGACATGATTTTCGTATCTACATTAACAAGAGATATTGGCCTCCAGTTTTCGAGGAGCGCGCGATCTTTTCCGCTTTTCTCAAGCAGAGTAATTACAGCCTGCTTTTGTGAGCATGACATTTCCCCTTTTTCGAAGCATTCATTTGCGCAATCGATAAAACTTTCGCTTATTAAAGGCCAAAATTTTCTATAGAATTCAGCTGGAATGCCATCATTTCCAGGGGTTTTATTACTCTGAAAGCTATCCAAGAGTCCAGAACATTCTTCTGAAGAAATTAAACCTTCACATGAATTTTTTTCCTCCTCTGAAAGCTGGGGAATATTTAGATCGTTCAAAAATAAAGATATTTTCTCTCCAATATTAGGGCTATTAATGCTGCTTTTGTACAACTCTCTGTAAAAACGCTCTTGTTCTTTTAATATACAGTACGGATCCGTTGTAATTTTACCATTTATGCACAGTTTTCTTATATGTTTCTTAACGTGGTTCCTTTTTTCTAAGTTTAAAAAATATTTTGTGCTTTTCTCTCCATGTTCATGCCATCTAGCCCGTGCTCGTATTATTACGCCTTTGGTTTTTTCTTCGTAAAACGACTCCAACTTCTCCTGAACTACGTTGTAATAGGTTTTGTTATGGTCGTTTGGATTATTTTCAAGTTTACTTTTTGCTTTAGTTAATTCTTCCTGAAGGTCAAATTCCTTTTTCCCCCTTTCTTTTGCCTTTCTTTTGGAGTATTGAATAGCATGAGCTCTTATGTTATATTTAATCCAATCCCATATCATTCGATTATCTGTAAATTCTTTCCGACCTTCCGCTATCCAAAGTGGAATCATCCTGGTTACATCTTCTTCGTAGTCTTCATCATCTAACAGTGAGCAGTTCATTTTCCAGTTTCCTGGCCCTTTCAATTCGTCCTCAAGCTTTCCGAGTTCTAAAGAAATTGCATCATGATCTGACCGTACAGCCGGGATTATTTCGGTCAATTCTACAAAATCGCTCAGGTTGTTAGATATCAACCAGTAATCGAGACGACAAAACACTGGGGGAGATTTTTGGCTCCATGTAAAACTTTTTATGTCTGGATTTTTGGCTCTCCAGATATCCACTAAATCTAATTTACCTTTGAAATCTTCAATACAAGAGATAACTGACTTCCTTTTTGTACTTGCTCCGCCTTTTTTATCGAGAAACGGATCGAGTGGGCAATTTAGATCTCCCCCTAGTATGATGTTATCCACAGAATCCAGATTTTCATTTTGTAAAATTGAAAGTAGGCTGTTGAAAAAATTCACTTGGTCTTTATCTTTGTTTGGCGCATAAGCATTAATCAGCACGTAGTCTTTATCTTGGATGCAAGCTTTTAAAATAATGTATCGCCCCTCGGGATCTACAATTTTATGATTAATGCTGCAATCAATACCATTTTTAAACAAAATCGCAACACCTCGCGAATTGGAACTCCCGTGGGAAGATATCATCTCAGCACCCCATTCATTTCTCCATTGATTCTCTGTAGCAGCGATCGAGTGCGTCTCTTGTAAAAAAACAAGGTCTGCTTTACGTTTACGACACCAGAGAAATATGGTTCTTCTTTTGCGGAAATTACTTAAGCCCTTCACATTGAGCGATATTAGTTTAAAAGCACTGAACAACCGATGTCACTATATGCAAATTGTGGGACTGCATAGCTGAAAACAAAAGAGCCGAACGTGTAATTGAGCAAACGAAAGCGTGAATGTAGACCTACTTTGAAAGCGAGTAAAGGATACTGATTGTGCATAGATAAAATTAATAAATAATCGCAGGAAGCGAAAATTAGAATAGAAAAAACACATGAGAAAAAAAAAAACCAAATACAACACTAAAACCAAATACAACACTAAAAGATAAGAAAAAGGAAAAAATACAGGGACACACATTGACCACCAAAACACTAGCCGAAACATACTCCCTTGAGATACTCAATTGAAGTATTTTAAGAAGGTACTAACCTTTCGACAATTTTGAATATTGTTTTTCAGAATCTAATTAGCTTCATTCTAACTTAAAGAAGTTGTTGTTGTATTGCACCCGTAGTACTTTAAATTAGTTGAACAGATCTATGTTCGTTCTTTGATCTACTTAAAATCCTCAGGGACATTGTAACATCATACTTTAGTTCTCCTATGTACAGATATCTACCAATCACTTTGGCCTCTGAACCTTGCTCCTTTGCCTTGAACATCGCCTTTATTAGCTTCCTTCGTTCATCTTGTATAGCTTTTGCATAATCAGCAGTCCTTTTCTTGGCCCGGTTCTAACACGGACGTTTACAACGTGTGTTATGACTTTCAAGAGAAGTGTGGAATCCTTCACCGTTTTGGCGTCACGCGTTACGAATATTGGGGTGCCTTGAGAGATTTGTTTCAGATTCGAGAGATGTTTTGTTCCGAAAGAGAGATGCAGCAGCCGGTTGGGCCGAGTATGCGTGTTGGCACGATACCCGCATGTTGGAGGAATTGTATTGTTGCGACAACAATCTGTTGCGGCGCATTTCTGGCGGAGAGCGGGCTCATCACTATTTCGGTTGCCACGTTTTGGCCGATTTCAAGGGCAGGCTACCGGGGCAGGTTGGTTTTCGTCCCGTACGGCGTGACGTTCACGATTCCGCTTGCGACGCTCTGGAGCGTCGGTGCCCGTCCAAGTATGTGGTTCGAGGCGGTGGCGGCTGCGGCCGCCGCGTTCCCCTGTGGTCTGACGTGCATCGCCCCGTGTGAGATTTTGCTTGTTTCAATCAAGAGTTTAACGAGGTGGTGCAGAGACTTAGTCGATGCAACAAGATTTGATGACAAACAAACAAACACGCGTTTATTGATAGCCTAGTGTTAACATGCTTTTACAAGTGTGCAGTAGTAGTAGTAATGTTAGTGATCATGTCGCCGCCATGTCGTAGCTCAAGCGATCGGCATGTCCGTCTCTTTAAGAACATCACATTCATGGTGTATTGCAAATATCGTCGATTCAATAAAAAAGTTCGTCTTCTGTGAGGTTGGTAGAACATGTCCATGTCTAAATGTTCGAAACTCATCTGGCACCAATCGGCGTTCGAACATGTGACGGCCGCCACCACTACGGCGGCGGCCGTAGCAGTGGCGGCGCTCAAAGTCGGAATGACGTGCCATTGGCAACAATGCGCTCCACACGCGGTGCAGTGGCGATAGAGTTCCAGGCCGACACTGGTTTGGTGCTGGATGGTTGACGACGTCTCGGCGATCTTGGTCCAAACGTTCGACCACTTGCACTCGACGCCGCGCGTGCAGGGCGTTAGCGTGCTAGGTGTTTTCCGTTAGCGTGCTAGGTGGCGTTTTGAACATGGCCATTCTGTGGTGCGTGCACAATCCGTGCCAATGTTTGAATCTGAGGTCGTTCAAGTGTGCGGCGTATTTTTTTAGCGCTGGTATCTGACAAGATTTACAATGCGGTTTTTGGCTTTCGTTTTTATAGTCTTTGCAGAGTTGGCCGGGTGTCGTGGTTATCGGACGATCGAGCATAGCCTTGAGGCCTGGCATTTTCCAGGTTGGTCAGATGCACCCAGCGACAGGTCTGTTGGGGTCTCTTAAGCAATTTGGCCTTTTCTTCTGGGTCGTCCTCGTCGCTGATTTGTCGTCGTTCTGGCCGCATAATGGGGTTGGCGTTGTGGTGATCGTCCGTTGAGGTCGGTCTGGGTAAGATGTAGTGAGCCACGACACCACCGGGTAACAAGAGGGGTGTCTGCGGCGGCGGTGCGTTGGCTGCGGTGAATGTTGTGGTTGCTGCTGCTGTTGCTGGGTCTATGTCAATGTCGGGGATGAGTTGGTCGATGCCAGTGTCGAACTTTTGACTAGATTGCGACCAATAGCGGCGATCTGCGGTGCGACTTGCCCTATGGTATTTCTCAGCTGGCTCTGTTTGATGTGATCGATGTAGTTGCAAGCTGAGACGATGATGTTCAGTCTGTAGGGCATGTGCGGGCGAAATTCTGCGGGTAGTAGATCGTGTAGGTTCCACAAGGCCCGTTGAAAGGTTCTGACTTTTCTTTCTTTGACGTTTAGAGCGTGTTGATTTTTTCTTCTGAAACGTTCTTGACGTTTGGCGACACTGGCGTCATGCTTGCCCTTCTTCCGTTTGTTGCTGCTGCTGCTGCCGCCGTTCTGGTTTTGGGGGGGACTTTTCTCGGGGCATGGCCGTCGTGCGCACCGCAAAAACTACTCGTGATTTGATCTTTGGCTTCTGCGATCAGGTGTAGGATGGAGGGTGATCGCCTTGTGTCAGATAAGGAGGATCTACGTGGCCCGTCACCTCGATGCCGCGATAAGTGCATTTGACAATGGGCAAGACGTTGCTTTGGCAAAATTGATTGTAGGAAAATATGCGCGCCACCACTTTTTGTTTGGGGTTGGAGTAAAAAGAGTAGATGTCTTTTTCATCCTTTTTCCAAGCGCAAATTCTCTTGTCGGTGCAGCTGTAGTGTTCTTCGTCTTCGTCGTAATCCAAGCGAAATCTTGCCGTGTCATAACATTGAAAGAGTTATTGAAATAATTCGTGCAGTACTTTTGTCATATTTTGGCTACAGGGAATCCTAACGTGGGAATTGAAAGTTATTTTAGACAATCTGTGCAGTAAGGTTATTGAATGTATGTCAGTATTAAAATGAGATCGTTCTGTCATTTTTTGGTAGCTTTCTTATATATAATTACAATTTCCTTATATACATTCTCACTTTCTTTAGAGAATTGTTCACTTCTCATTTCAGATATTGCAGCTGTGTCTGACATATCCACTTCATCCTTATCATAAACTCTTCCAGTACTTGAAGCTCGTTTGTTTCAGATACAGTATCACTAAGTTCTTTGGATGCTACATCAGTGTTTGCAGGGAAAGTTTGATCAAGACTGCTGATATCAGTGGTCTGAAGACCTCCAGGCAAGACTTCCATTTCTGAATTCTCTGTAACTTTCAAAATGGAATGGAGATTCATAAGCATGTCGCTAACCAGACAATGTTTTTCTTTGCTGTTCTGCCGCACTTGTACATCTTTGTCAAAATTCTTCCCCATTTCTTCCAATTTCTGTAGTGTTCATAGCTGTAAGGCTAGTATGATACTTGGTGAGCTTTGCGAGCTATGAGAATATCATGACTAACTAGATCAAAGGCCTTACTAAGGTCTAGAAAAAGTGTTCCTACCAGCTCACTATTGTCCATAGCCTTTAGCCATTTGTCAGAGATGTTCAATAGTGCAGTTTTGCAGGAATGATGAGGGCGGTAGGCAGACTGATTCTTGTAGAATAACAGTTACGGACAGTTACGTCTGACAGGGCTTCCCTTGGTGACTTTACAATAAATGGTTTACGTGCCGTGAAAGCTCATATCAAAGTGATTGGAGAGCCACATAATGTGCACATTACTAAGGGACTTCTCCAAGCATCAAGAGAAGCTCACAAAACGTATTCCAAAAGACTTTCTGACCAGAACAACAGAGACTCAGTGATGCTGAGAAAGAGTAGAGGAAGCAAAGAAGTTGGAACGAAGCAGACTTAACTTATGTGAGAGGGAAAAGGAACTAACAGACTTTTGCAGGCAATTAAGAACAAAAACTTTAATGAGGCAACTGTAGCTCAAGGGCTACTTGAAGTTGCCAAAGAGAAAATGGAAGATGTCATGGAACAAAGCAGTCAGTGTTCAAGTAAGAGATCTCAACTTGAAAAGAACAAGGAAAGACTCCTGGAAGGATATTCCAAACATGTATCTTCCAAGAAGTAAAAGAGTCACTGTAAGGGACAGTTTGTCGTCCCATGCTCCCCACCTAACCCCCCTTGGTGAGGGTCACATGATCTGAAGAACATGTGCTCTGTGCTTCGGCGGTTAAAGGTTTCCGTGTGGAAGGCTTTACGTGTTTGTTCGCCCATTTGACCTATTTGTTCGCCTTTTTTTACTTTTTCGATGTTGAGCGTAGGATTAGATGCCCAAAAATATGTAAGTTTCGTTTTTTCTGTTTTGTTTTCCTTTTTTATTACAAGTGGCTTTATCTGTATTCGGTATTTCTTTCGTTGTAGTCATTTATTTTAATGTCATTATTTATTTTGTAATTACAGCTGTACTGTCCGCAAATATACGTGTAACAGATTAAACTTATGTAAAGGATTTGTCAGCGATTTGTTCAACAGTCACTGAATGTTGAGAACAAGATGTACATCTATTGTAACCATTCATGCTTTTCTACCAGGCGGGCCCATGCATGTTTACATCAAGCTTGTTTACAGATACGCTGATAACCATTTGAGACTGTTAAAAGAAATCAGACATGTAGGAATGTTTTACTTTCTTTTTTTTTCTTTTTTTTTATGTATACAAACCTTAATTACAATATGACATTACATGTAGACATTACAATAGAAACGTTGCTTACAATAAAGTTAATTAATACAGCCATGGATCTTACAGCACTAACGCTACTTGTACAACGAAAACATCTTTAAATTAAACAAACAAAACAATACATGAATATGTACATATATCAAAAACAGAAAGACAGGTCAGACATACCAAATACGAAAAAAAAAAATAAGAGAAAGATTACACTGCTTTCTAGTTGATGATGGTGCACGACATAGGAAGGTCAAACTAAATGAAGAGTGTAGAGAAGCAAAGGAAATTTTCAAGCTTAGGAACTTTACCTTGTGTCTTACAGATCCATATAAAATATCTGTTAAGTAGGAAGTAGAGGTATATTTGTTTGTGAAAAAGATTCGGGCTGAGGCCTAAAGCAATTGCTGCGTCAAGGTTAATATCCTCTAAAATCGTTGTGTTATCAAGGTTGTCTGTAATCCAGCCTTTAAAGTGCTACTGCGACGAAACTTGAAGGTTTATTTTCTGCGACTTTTTTATCCTAAGTTGAAGTTTGGACCCTAAAGGTTAGAAAAAATTGTATCTCCGACTGACCTGATGAAGATAAACCTTTCTAAACGCTGCCTGAAACTGTGCAAATTACGTCCGCCATTGCTCAAACATCAGTAGTCGAGCCCACAATTTTTGTCAAGCGGAGTTCTCTTTGTGACGTCATCTTATCCCTTGGTGAAATCTTCAGGCTGACATTTGTAGCAAACAGACCACGAG
>BLFK01000219.1:175959-178459 GCA_014634185.1 Astreopora myriophthalma | reverse complement strand
TCCCCAAGTTTTCATTGGAGGGTTACTTTCCTTTGTCTTAAACTCGGTCGAGTGAGACTCCAGCGCTTCTTCGTATTTTGAGTGATTAGATCTCAAGTGATTAGATCTTAGGATTGTGTCGCTATTGAAAAGGGGCTTTCTCGCAAGTTAGTTATTTCAAGATGATATCGTTTCGGGTGGTGACTAGGAAGAGGCTAGGTAGCTTATCCCAACGAGTCAAGTCTGTTACACTGTATACAAGAGTAAGGCAAGAACAAAGGGAAAGAGAAATCAATTCAAAAAGGGAAAATTATGATAATTTGTTAGTTAATCAAGCGTGCTTTCGTCTCCTTGCTTTGTGTTTACCGTCAGATTAACATACAGACAATTTTCATGGGAACGAACAACTCTTTATTAAAAAAATATATATTGAGACTGTAATGATATAAATCTACACACACACACAGATATAGTCTGGGTCGGTAGGTGAAATACTTTAAGTTACACTTACTATGTTATCCACTTAATAAAATCATGCAATGAATTTTACATGTAGATACGCTACATTAAAGTCTCAGTCTTTTCGGTACTCAATCTGCATTACAATAAATTTTAACAGTTCAGTTCGAGGGTGCTGGAGCGACTAAGTCTTCCGTGCCGGGCTTACAAAATTGTCGTATCTCATTGTAAAGAGAGTTCTTTCGGTCTAGAGTGAACCCAGCTGGTCTGATTGTAGGCGGAAGGTGTGCTGGGGGAAGGACCTCCTGATTCTTTAACAACATAAACGGTCGTTCTGGGCTTGTGACGAACTCCTTGCAGAAGACCATTCCCGGACTGTCCTTTGAAAATCTAAAGTGCTGATATTTTTTTATATTCGGGATCTTCTTGAAATAAGGTTCCAGGAAGGACGCCCAGTCATAAACAGGAACGAGTACTCTCCCGTCATGAGTTCCCACCAGTTGAGCTTTGTTAATGCCAACATTGCTTGAAGTTTCAACCATCCGTGCGATTTCATATAGAGACGAAACGTAGGTGACTTTGTAGGCTTTTTTGAGGATCCCGAAACAACGGGTCGGGGCCAAATTTGGTGTGACCAGCGATAAGAAATGAATAAAGAATTGTATCGTGGAGGTGCATGAAAATTCTCCAAGCCAAGTACCACACAAAATAATTGTTTTTATTTTGTCCGGCACAGTTGTCAGCGTTAAGGGGGGCGTTCGTCTCCCCAAGTCCGTGATGCTCCAAATAAAAATGAACATAACTGATTGTAGCATTTGCACCTTTTCCAGCCGAAGAAGCTTCATTGATTAGAAAATTGACCTGTTGCGGGGTTGCCTCGCACATCACGCCAAAAATGCCGCATTTCCGGGGAGTTTTAAAGTAAATGGGCCCCGGTTGCATGGGGTTGCTGGGATAATGGACTTGCTGAGCGTAGTCAAACGAGTAGTGCATTGTTGTCTTTAGTGAACAGGCATTTCGATTGGCATGGTTTACGGCTTCATCGACTTCCAATTCCTCTAGCGCTTTCTTTGTGTTTGTCCAAGAGGTTTTGTAAAATTCCGTTTTGGCTTGCGCACAGTTTATATGTTCCTGGTGGGCTCTGATGCATTCTGATTTCTCAACTTCGGAAAGATTGGCGGCTCGTTGCAGTTTGTTAGTGTTTTGTTGACATGTCATACAGAGATCAGTCATTGGTTTTGAAATTACAACATTAGGGAAAAAGTTTCCCCATATTTCGAGAAATTTTGAGTAACTAACAACACGCTTATCGCTTGCTTGACAGGCTGACTTGTACACGCACCAAGCACCCATCTTGCTCTCACTTGATTGCAGAACTTTAACTTCATCGCCTTTGAACCCTGGTATCCTTCCGGGAAGGACAATGGTGTTTTCTTCGACATAGTTTGACATGAATGAATGCACATCCTCAATTGTTGACTGTGGTAGCGCATTTTCTGGGAGTCGCCTTGTGTTGCCGTGTTGCCGTAGGGAGATACCGTGTTTCTCGTAATGCTCTTTAAGTCGACGAAATCGAGAGTAGCTGACGCCGTAAAAGCACAAAAACATGTCCTTGCAAATTGGTTTCGACTGGTAATAAAATGAGCAACAAGGACTCCTTTTACATCCAATGAACTCAGCTCGGGTGAATGCCTGGATACAGGTTAAAATCACAAGATCAAGCTCAGCATTCGACAATTCAAGGCAGTTGTTTAAATTAAACAACACGGTTTCTTCGGTAAACTGTAAGGAACATGGACCGTTCTTTGGACCAAGAGTACAACCACAGCTATCTCGCAGAAATTTCTTCACTTTTTCCACTACTTCCTCAAAATCTTCTCCTTCGTGTTCAATCTCGGCCATCACGTTGTGAATTAAAACTGAACTCCGCACTTCCAATATATTTCGCAATGTTATGTTGTCATGGAAATGTTGCGTTTGACAAAAGTACTGGGACTTGAGACCATTTTATTTGCATACTGTGCTAGCGATCCCTTTTGTTGGGTTTTCATAATAAATCAGT
>BLFK01000219.1:158367-163367 GCA_014634185.1 Astreopora myriophthalma | reverse complement strand
TTTTCCATATCATTCCCATACTTTTGCTTTGGTAAGGGAGTCGCCAACACAAGCATTTCTTATTACAATTGTATGGTTGTATAACAAGTTTCTGAAACTGAAAGAAAGTGACAAGAGTGATGAAGACGTTGATCAAGCTGTGAAAGACACCATGTTGGCCTATGACAATATGTGTCATGTTGATTCACTTTGTGCATCAAGAAAAGATTTACCTCTACCACCCCCATTTAACATAATGTGGAAGAATGTGAAAAAAGTCATTGATCGCCTGCATGTACATTTGCAAAATCACAAAGATCCCACTTGCAAAGTAAAGTACTGTACTGTATGATCCAGACAATGTCATATCTAAGTCCTTCAACTCAATGGCAGCAGAATAAATGTTTGAGCTAGTAGGCTGAAGAGGATAATGGTGCCTATGCCATATATACACCATATGTTCTTCTTTCACCGAATGGTAAAAAGAAGGAATGCATACACTCAGTTTTGCTACAAAGTTGGTAGACAGCCACTTTTACCTAAGCATGGAAAGAAGTGGTGTAAGCAAACCTAATCTTACACAATCCCATCATCTTTGCCTTTCAACTGCTAGCGTAGAAATGTTGTTGCTGTACGGTTATTTTTGTTTACAATGATCACAGCTTATGCTTTCACTTTTATTACATGTCATTATAATATAAAATACAAACATCAACACAACAGTCTCATAGTAACAGTTTTCCAAAACAACATTTGTCAAGCACACCAGATGGAAATGTTTTCCTTTTCCATACACTGATGGTTACTTCTTGCAAGATCTCTTTCCCGAAAAGCCAAAAGGAGTAATGCCATCACATTTGAAGAGGGATTTGGTAACACTTGTAAATAAATTAAATGGAAGTAATGGTGGTAATTCCTATCAAAACATTCATAATTATTACGTTTCAACAAAATAACTTGCGTGAATACTGTAATAGCGTGTTGTATTTATGAACAAGATGTAACTGATTCCTTTAGTTGCTTGTAAATACCTTGTATTATGCCTTTATGGAGTCCATCATTCAGCTTTGCAATTTCTGTTTTTTTCCGTTCTGTAATTTTGAAAAGTGTCTTCATTACGCAATATTTTCCCCTACCCTTAACCTAAACCAGTCACATTAATTTGTAATGGTTAAAGGTGTGAAGTAAAATCTAATGACACAGTACTTTAATGGGATGTCTTACTCTTTTGCTGTTTCTTCACTTTGGGTAACTTGATCATCTGGATCATCAATGACGACCCCACTGTTTTGAAGATAAATAAAAGCAAACCAGGATTGGTTTTGAGTGCAGCTTTAAAACAACATCAAGTTAACTTCATGAAAATACTTGAAGAGAATGGTATTGGCCATGTGTAAACATTGGTTTTCTTTTACTGAAATCATAATTTAAAAATGGTACAATTTTGGTACGTCACTCGCAAAATAAAATATACGATGCTAAGAATTAGATGACATGCCAAAAGCAGTTAGGAATGCTGCTTGAAAAAGACAATGGTGTTATAACTATGTTGCCTTATATAGTAATGGAAACTTTTGGTGTTCAGGAGTATATTAGCAGTGATGCCTGATGGTGCACTTCAGGAAAGCAACATTGCACAGCCTCGTGGCCCATACCTGCTGACGTAAAAAAAATTCAACAGATTACCCGCACTAGCAGATAACCTGCACCCAAAAACAAAAGAAATTCGTGGATTCATCGATTTGAAATTCTCTTGCTGCTGCTCGGTTTCCAATTTCATCTGCACAAGCGATAACTTTGAGCTTATAGTCAAAAGTGAAACTCTGACGTCCGCATTTAACACCGGGCATTTTGACACAAAATTGTTCGTGGCTACACTTATTGTAAACGATTGAAGCATGTATTTCTCATTCAGTCAATTACCTTTTTATAACGTTTTGAATCAAATAAAAACTTAATCCGTTGTTTTTGTCAGCAAAATATCCTTTAGCGTGAAATTGGTAAGTTTTCACACCTATTGTTTTTGATCTTCCACTGAATGATACCACTTGTAAAAATCCCTTCTAAAAAAAAATCGATATCTCGGGATCTACTGACTCTAAGAGATGGCTAGAAACGGGAAAATACTCTCTACCTCAAGGCGGTGCTTGCTAGGAATATTTTACTGATGCGCCGAATATTCTGGTGTTTTAAAATTTTGTCCGTGAATGTTTGTTTACACGTGTGCCGACAATCACCTTATGCACAGCATATTAATTATGCGGTGGCAGAAGCGCCATGAAATGAACATGTCGGCATCAGTTTTTGTGTGTGAATTACTTTAAAGCCTGCTATTTCACATTTTTATATTCTTTTGTTTTGAGTTTATTATTCCAGTTGGTGAATAATGTTTTTATTTTCAACTAAACAGAAAAAGAAACTGTGAAATTAACAAAGTAAGAAAGTGATAAACGATTTTGATTGCCAACAATATTTGTTGATATGTTTTCAATTTGCATTGGTTTTCACTGAGAGCATTTAAGTCTATTAGGCAATTAAAGCGGGATAAATAAGGCAATACACAGTTTTTAGGAACAGTTTCATTAATGACTTTTATAATTTTTCCCTACTTACGGTTTTAAAACTATACTGGAAGATTTAAAAATTATCACATTACCCGCACCTTCCTATAACCCGCACCTTCCTATAACCCGCACCTTCCTATAACCCGCACCTTCCTATAATCCGCACCAACAACTGTTTGTGGAAAAATTAACACATTACCCACAGGTAATCGCCCGGAAACTACGGTAATTTTCTCAGTTACTAAGTTCGGACATTTCTGTTAAGTGCAGCACAGTGTAGATCCTATTACATGTACCAGTATTTTCAAAAGGCTTTTCATTTCAGTTCTGGTAGATGATGGCTGTTAATTAAAAAATTAAACAAGCCTTACCTGTAAGGTGAGGTTTGATTGGAATTCTACCTCCTCATTGCTGCATAGAGAGATCGTGTGACAGAGAGTGCATGCGTAGTGAGGATCATCCTTTAAAGACATTGGCCCATGTTGAATGGGTGGGTAGAGTCCCAATTTTGGGGTGGGCACGTGATCTCTCTATGCAGCAGTGAGGAGGCCTTACAGGTAAGGCTTGTTTCATTTTTTAATTCTACCTCCTCATTTGCATATTCGAGCTCCCGTGAGACTTTAAAGCACATGGGCCTTGCACAAAAAAACAACTGGACAAACTATCCATAACAACAACAGTGATAGGTTTATTGGAACCTCCAGTAACATACATGGACATGAAAGACAATACAGCTTACAGCTAACAGCTCAGTATAGATTGTCCAAATGTAGCATCCTTTTTGACATTTTTCTTATAATAAGTGGCAAAAGTAAATTCTGCAGACCACCCTGCAGCAGCCATGATTGTTTCTAAGGATATTCCCTTCCTAAAGGCAGCTGAAGTTGAAGCCGCTCTGGTGCTGTGTGGCTTAAAACTCTCAGTATCTGTACCTGGTTTCTTCATTACTGTTTTGACCCATCTAGAAATAGTACTTGACAAACAGGGTGATGTGGTTTGCTATAGCTAAGGAAAAGTCTAGTATGGTCAGAGCTCTAAGTGAAGCCGTTCTTGCGACATGCTCCTCTAAGTATGTCATTACACATTATCTCCTGTCAGCAGGATATGCAGGCAGAACCAAAACTGGTTGTGGCATCCCTGGCCTGGACTGTTTAACTAGTTTCTCAAGGTGAAACTTGTATGATGATTTCCCTTTAGTCATATGTTTCATGTCCATTAAGTATACCAATTGGCATCTCTGTCCCGTAACTAACATACACAACATTACTAACTTAAAAGTTAATAGTTTCAAGTTCAGTTCCTTAGCAGGACTCCAAGTCTTAAGCAAACTCAAAACTGTAGACACATCCCAGGTACTCTGATATTGTGGAAGAGGTGGCCTGGACTGGAAAGTTGCTTTAACAAGTCTCTTGATCAAGGGGTGTTCACCCACTGTGTAAGGGCTATCAGTCAATTCCACAGCAGCAGACAATGCAGATCTGGCAGTGTCAATTGCTGAGTAACTACTCGCAGTGTCATGCAGTTGTGTCAAAAAGTCAATAACATTGGCTACAGATGGATGAATGGGATTCTCATTTCTTGCTGTTGCAAAGTTTCTCCGCTTATCGAGATACACTCTGTACTGTTTGGTCGTCCCCGATCTCCAAGATTCCATGATGATATCACAAGCTCGTTCTGAAATTTTTTGCTGTTGCAGTCTTGCCCGGACAAGAGACATGCCATCATTTGAAGTTTGGGCCATAGTGGGTGGAGCTTGGTCTTGTCGTGTGGCAACCGTAGAAGGGATTCCTCCTTGGGTAGAAGTACTGGTTTGCTGATTAACATCCGACTCATCTTGGGAAACCAAACTTGTGTTCTCCATAGTGGGGCTATGACTAAGGCTTGGCCTTGATTCTCCTGCAACTTTTGGAGGACCCTGGACAACATGCTAAAAGGAGGGAAAATATACACACATTTATGTTTCCAACTTAAGGACATTGCATCAGTTGCAAAGGCATCAGGATCTGCAACTGATAATTGTGTCTAGAAGCAAATAAATCTATTTCTGGTCTTCCCCATCGTTTTACTAGCAGTTTGAAAATGCTGGGATTTAACTGCCATTCAGTCCTATCTTCAAATTTGCGACTAAACCTATCAGGAGTTTCATTTTGAATTCCTGGTATATGGGTGGCAGCGAGCCAAATCCTCCTCTTGAGGCACCAAAGCCAAATTTCTCGTGCTGCATTGTTACATGGTTTAGAATGGGTACCACCCATATTATTAATAAATGTCACTGCAGTAACATTATCAAGCTGTAAAAGAATGTGTACACCTTCATCTTTAGCACAGAGTGCCTGGAGGCCTAGTTTTGCTGCTTCAAGTTCAAGACAATTGATATGCTTATTTTCAGCAATTTCTGGAGCAAGCCATCTGCCTCCAGTTGGTCTCATACCATCTCGGTGTGCCCCCCATCCTTCC